>PVKE010001026.1:0-42107 GCA_004027555.1 Craseonycteris thonglongyai | reverse complement strand
AGGGAGTGGGCAGAGGGCAGGGAAGGCCCCACGTTGGGGGCGGGGCAGGCCAGCAGTAAGCAGCAGGCAGGAGATGAGCGGTAATGCAGCAGGAAGGGAGGACCAGAGCCAGGGCCAAGGGCCCTGATGAGAAAGAGTGCAGAGCGAAGCACCAGACATTGAGAGCGAAGGGAGTGGGGTGGGAAGGCCTCTCAATGAAACACGGAGGACCCTGTGGTTAGGAGGAAAAGGTGTGTGGGAGGGGGGGAACAGAAAAGGAAGAGGGAGGAAGTCTCCTTCAGAAACCAAAACAAAGAAGAAAACAAAATAATAAATAAATAAAAACAAAATGAAAGAAAAGAAAAAGGGCAAAAGGAAAAAAAGAAAAAAACAAAGAAGACAACAAAAAAAAATTAAAAAATATTAAAAAAAAACCAAAAAGCAAAGGAAACCAGCTAGGCAGCAAGACTGTTGAACTGAGGGTACCCAGTGGGAGGCAGGAGAGTGAATACCCCCGGGGTTATAACAGGCATGTCTACTGCGGCCCAGGAGGGCTCTGAGTGCTGCCCAATACAAATTCTTTAAATGTTATGAGATTTTTTTTTTTGCAACTTTTTTAGTTCATCGGCTATTGTTAGTGTATTGTATGTGTGGCCCAAGACAATTCTTTCAACGTGGCCCAGGGAAGCCAAAAGGCTGGACACCGCTGGGTTAGAATGTCCGCAAAGTTGAAAACGAGTCCGTTCTGCAGCGCGCCCTGTGTGCGTGTGCCTGAGAGTATGTTTTTTTCCCCCTACTGCTGCCGTCTTCCCTCTCCTGCTCCTTTGTAATTCTCATCACTGGCCTCACAGAGTACTCGATCCCACCCCCTCCGCTCAGCCCCTCCTCCAGTCCTCTGCGTTCAGGGGTGCCAGGCTGACTTCCCAGCCTTCCTACGCCTCCTGATGTTCATCTGGAGCTTTCTCCAAGTCTCTTCCCCACCGCTGATACATACAGCTCCCTGGGGTGGAGTAAGCCCCTCACATTAAAGAATTACAATCCTTGTTATCAGATCACCCGTCCCAAAGGTTTTTGGAAATGTAGTCAATTTGGGGCGGGGGAGGTTTCTAGTGCCTGGAGCTGGCAAGGGTTACTGGACACTTGCCATAAAAGCAGTGCTGCTAGATCATGGTTTAATAGGCTTTGCAGGCTAACCTGGGAAACTATCCTTTTAAATCTCTATATCATTGTTTCTATGTCTATGAAAACTCTGTATTGATTTGTACAAACATAGTATTCTTTCATTTTCAACCTACATCAAGTCAAAGATCATGGCTGTCATTCTCTTACAAATTAGTTTCTGAAATGCAAGTTGGAGATCACCTGTAGTTTTTCTGAATTCATCAGATTCCCTGGAGGGTTGGGGAAAAAAAAAAAAAGAAGAGGTCTTACGCTATTTAATGGGCCTACAAGACTTTCTGGGTGTTTGGACCTCTGGGTTTTGAGAACTTACGCAAGAGAAATCTTAGTGTGTTTTGATCTGTTTGTTGCATTGTATTTTAACCTCAATAGTAAAAGTGCTTGTATAGTTTGGGTGTGAAACTAAATTTCCTACAGAAGCACTTCTGAAAATCATTTGAAAAAGCAACCCAAAACTTGGTGAGACTCAGAAGATTTAAGTGCTTTAAGTCACAGCCAAGCTCTTAGAAAACAGGGTGCAATCCAAATGCCCCAGGGTGCAATCCAAAGGAGTGAGGTCAGTCATCCTAAAAAAATGCAGACTTTCCTGATGGTCCTGCCACTGGAGACTTGATCCAAAGTGCTACTCACTGTAGTAGGAGCAGCCAAAGTAGAATTAGATGCAACACATTCTTCCTTAAAAGTCTGGCATAAAGAATGGAAAAAAAAAGAAAAGAAAAGATAACTTGTTTGTGTTCAAGACATTTTATCCAACATGAACAACTCAGGAATATTAAAGTTCCCCCAAACAGAAGAACTAGATGTTTTTATTGGTTAAAAGAAGCTGCATCCATTGCATGCCAAAAGACAATGGGGGAAAATACTTTCCATGGAAGCAGACCATACGGAAGGCTGTTAAATAAACTTGCAAATAGCAAAGGAGTGAGTTAGCATGTGGGGCCAGCCGTATTGGAAGGGGTAGAGGGAGAAGTGTGGAGCATTAGCACTATTTCTGCATTTTGTCAAAAAGAGAGCCCTTCACCTGGGACAGTGTCTGACAAGAGACGTGCTATCAATCTGAAGTCGAAGCTACTGAGCATGAGGCAGTTCTGGGAGGAGAGGCAGAAAAGTGCCACAGTTAAGTAGGCTCAATATAATCCTGCGGGGAAGCTGGGATGGCTCAGTGGGTTAAGCGCTCACTTTGCAGCGCCGGGGATCAGGGATCGAATCCCGGTCCCGGCCCGTGCGGACCCATATTCTTAACTGGGGAGTTTCCCCAGTTCAGTTCTCTCTCTCTCTCTCTCTCTCTCTCTCTCTCTCTCTCTCTCTCTCTCTCTCTCTCCCTCTCTCTCTCTCTCTCTCTCTCTCTATATATATATATATATATATATATATACATATGTCAAAAACCAAAAGTAAAATAATTTAAAAAAAGATTAAAAATATATATATAATCCTGAAACAGTTTCATTATTTCCCAGAAATTAGCTGCGTTTGAGAATGAAGTCCATGGTTTTTATATTATAAAAATGAGAAGTGTCTCTAAAACCAGTTTGATTTTCAAGGAAAGAAAGAAAATGTCCAGGTAGTAGAAATGAAGAGGGAACCCACCAGACCTGAATCCACATGGGCCATGGAAGTGGCTGGACTGGATACGTGTCTTAGGAATTGGAGTTTCAATGATGTCAGGGAATGGATGCCAGGAATCGAGGCTAACAGAGCAAAGATGAGGCATGTTCAGAACTGCAAAAGCCCTGTTCCAGTACAAGGATTGAAAAACCAGTATCTACTAAACCCAGGGTCATAGTAGGAAACAAGCTGTCCCTCTCTGGGAGGAAATAAGGTCACTAACAAGAGGCTTCACTACATGTGAATGCCGAAGCCAGATTCATACCAGTTGCATCATAAAGTCACATTCAGCAAAATTAACAGAACAACTGGTTCAGTTCCAGGAAAACATATGGAGCCCTAGATAAAACAATCTCAACAATTCTCCAAAGAAAACAATTGTGTCCACAACCAAGCTATAAACAAGACTCTCTGAGAAGAAAATGCCATAGCAGATACCTCACAAATTTACAAAATGCAATGAAATTCAATGTCTAGCACCAACAAATGTCAGAATCATTACTTTTAACCAGAAATGAGGATGCCGCCCAAGTCGCCCACATAGCAGCTTTTGTTGGGTCAGCAGCGCAAGGGGCTTGCTGTGATGACATCAGCGCTCCTGGCAAGAGGTACGTAACGTGTGCCTGTCCCTTGGCAGGTCTGGGGGTCCAGGCAATGAAGCTCCGTTGGACCTATGACTGGGCCACAACCCTGCTCAGGGCAGACGATGTCATGAGGCACCTGCCTTACTTTTGCCCCAGTCAAGTGGTGCGGGGCTTTGTCCACAGCTCCAAGCACCTGGGAATCCCCACGGCTAACTTTCCTGAACAAGTAGTAGACAGTCTTCCAGCTGATGTATGCACTGGGACTTATTATGCTGGGGCCGGTCCTGGAAGGGGAGATGTCTATAAGATGCCGGTGAGTGTAGGATGGAACCCATACAAGAATACAAAGAAGGGGGAGCCGGGATAGCTCAGTGGGTTAAGCGCTCACTTTGCAGCCCTGGGGACGAGGATCGAATCCCGGCCCCGGCCCGTGCGGACCCATATGCTGAACTGGGGAGTGCCCCCAGCTCGGTTCTCACTGGGGTCAGACCCAGCCCAGTTCCTGCCCTGTGCGGCCTCACACCCACTTGTGTAATGAAACTATGTGGAAAAACCAATGATGTACAGCTATGGAGACTGTTCTGAGCCCTCCCTCTTCTCTCTATCTCTGTTTCTATATCTCTCTTTCTGTCAAAAACAATAAAAAATAAATCTTAAAAAAAAAAAAGAATACAAAGAAGCCCGTGGAAACTCATATCGTGCATACCTTCAAAGAGGACTTCTATGGGGAAATCCTCACTGTGGCCATAGTTGGCTACCTAGGCCCAGAAAACAACTTTGATTCTTTAGACTCACTTATTCAACAATTCAAGGTGATACTGAGAAAGCTAAGAAACTAGATTTACCAGACTATTTGAAACTGAAAGACAATTTTTTTCAAGTTTCCAAGATCAAAATAATGAATGGTCACTGATAAAAAATCATCTTATTTATTCATTTGCTGTTTTCTAGTATTTTATTACTCATAACTATGCAGTCTTGGGATGCTAGGATGGCTCAGAGGGTTAAGTGCTCATTTTGCTGCTCCGGAGTCCAAAGATCAAATTCTGGCTCCAGCCTGTGTGAACCTGTTGGGAGCTGGTCAGGAGCCTGAACGAAAAGGTTTCTGGGGGCCTTGATGGCAAGGGCTCGGCTCCCTCGACCTCCCGGGAAGGACCGACCTGGGGCCTGGATGGCAAGGCCTCAGGCCCCCCTTCACCTCCCCTTGTGATTATCTATAGAAAAGAATGTGTACGTGCAGCTTTGCATGAAGGCCAGACAAGCTGGGGCCAGTTGATTGGTTACTAGGCCCGGGGTTAAAAAGATATGTATGGGGAAGGGTCTGCTTGTTTCTGATAACAAATCTGCTTATGCTAATGAATAACCCACCCTGTACTTTAGGAATGTTTCTTAATCTCTTCCCTATTTCTTGTAATGACGTTAACTTCTGCTGTAAAGCAAGCAAGAAAGGTATTTGGGGATGCTCCTATTGAGTACAGCTGGCTGACAATTTTCTTGGTCTTTAATTTCCACCACTCGAACTCAGGGACTTCGTTCATCCAGGCTGGTTCCTGGCATGAACCCATATGCTGAACTGGGGTGTGTTTCCTATGTGGGAGGCCCCCTGCCTGGTTACCGCCCTGCACGGCCCCCTACCCACCTGTGTGGAATGAAACCATATCAAGAACTGATGATGTACAACTATGGAGACTGCTCTGGGCTCTCCCCCTTCTCTCTGTCTCTGTCTCTCTGTCAAAACAAAACAAAACAAAAAACAAACTAGGCAGTCTCATAGTGGATATATTATTTAAAAAATCAAACAGTTCCCTACAGCTGTGAATCAGTTTAAACAGTACAATGTAGTTACCATATTATGCTTCAACTGTTCAATTAAACCCATCATGCAATAGCACTAAAAGATTCATTTTAAAAAGCAAGAATCTTTTTGTAATTATGTTGATTAAAATTTACCACCAGAAGGTCTTAAGTGTCTTGTAATGGAAATGAAATGTATATAGCTATGGGTATAAAGGCAAGTCACTAGTTTGAGATGAAAACTAATTCTCATGGTAAAGTATTAGCATGTGTGTATGTACTTGTATGGCATGCACCTTACAGTAAATGCAATTAGAGGTTTGATAGTTTATTAGAAGCCTAAGGAGGAAAATTTATACTTTGTGTTTTTGATACTGTGTCCATTAATATATTACAAACATTGTTGTGCTCCCAGATCACAATCCTGATGGCAACCAAGACACCAACTCCAATGCAAGTACAAAGAGAGGTTTTATTGATACAAGCTTGAGCCCGGTCCATCCATCTCCCAGTACAACTATGAGAGGACGCCCCGAGCCAGCGCAGGCAGGGGAATATAAAGGAGAAAACCGCAAGCATGTGGGGTGATTGGATGAGGATAATGTATCAGGGAGTGGAGCAAGGAGCAGAAGTTGGGCGGGGGAGTTTCGTTCCTCCTGATAAGGGGGGAGAGGCTTGAGTTTCTCTCTCCTGGGGCCTTTGAGCCTCGCCTTCCCTGAGATGACGGCCAATTTCACAAAATGGAGTCCCAATTTACAAAATGGAGTCTCTTAGGTTTCACAACATGAAGACCTGTGAAAATTTGAGTCATTTCCTTTGAGCTCAAACCATAGTGCTCATTTTTGTTATAGCTGCCTTAGTTCGAATTGGTATAGACTACCTCTGCCTATAATTTCTTTTTGTCTGTTTTTAAAACATTAAAATAAGTGTTGTTTTTTTTAAACAAATCAGAAATAAAAAAGGTTAAGAGAACTTTAAAATAAGTATTTTTTAAATGTTCACAGAGATAATGGAAAGACTAAAATCCATAAATGTGTACAGAAGATTATGAAACTAGAAGATAAACTTGAAAACAAAATAAGAAGAAAATCGTTCTTGAAATAAAGTAATTTTTAGATGGGTTAAACAGTAGACTAGATCACCCAAAGAGAAAAGCCAATGAAATTGAAGAAAGATATGAGGAAATCACTTAGAACAGGGGTGTCAAACTCAATTAAAACATGGGCCATTTGGTGCAACAGGCAAGATTCACGCAGTCACATCACATTTACAAACGTCGCTGGAACTGAGCGCGTTTATACACGCCCCAAGGCCCCCCAGGAAAGGCACTGGGCCACGTGTATACTTGTCTTCAGTAGTTAAAGGGTTAACGAGGAAATTGTGTGTACGGTATTGCCTCGATCTCCCCTAAGCACTATTTTCTTCATAACAGTTTTTTCTATTTTCATTTTATTTCAGAGCATCGTGGGCCACAAACAATTACCTCAGGGGCCTAATGCGGCCCGTGGGCCACCAGTTTGACAACGCTGACTTAGAACATAGAATAGAGGGGGTAAAGAGAAAGATATGAGATGTTAAGGTATGGAACTAACTCCAAGAAGGAGACAGAGAATATAAAAGAGGAGCAATATTTTTAAAATAAAATAAAATATTTCTATAACCAAAGACATGTGTTTTCAATTTAAAGGAGTACAATGAATCCATACTTAGATTTCAGTGAAACTTGGAAGCTATTAGAGAGAAAACACATACCTATCCTTCAAAGAAATAACAAGTAGACATGCAACTTTTTTTCAGCAACAATAGACTATGGAACACAATAGAATACTTAACAAGATGCTGAGGGAAGATACATAACTAGCAACCTAGAATGGGAAACCCAATCAATTTATCTATTTAAAATCACTGTGAAAACTAAAGTCACTGTTAGACTTGCAAAGAATGAGGGAATGTATTGTTCACAGACCCTGCACTTCAGGGCCATTGTTAAGTAAAATAAGAATTACTTATTGCACTGTGATACTGGATGAGCTCAACAGCAAAATGTAGATGACAGAGGAAAGAATCAGTGAACCCATGGTCAAATCATTAAGAATTATCTAATCTGGGGGGGGGTGTCAAGATGGTTCAGCAGGTTGAGCGCCTGCTTTGTAGCCGTGGGGACCAGGATTGAGTACAGGCCCCGGCCCCAGGCCACACGAACCCATATGCTGAACTAGGGCATGTTTCCCATGCAGGAGGCCCCTGGTTTGGTTCCTGCGCAGCTGCACATCCACCTGTATAATGATGCTATGTTGAAACTAATGACGTACAGCTGTGGAGACTGCTCTGGGCCCTCTCCCTTCTGTCAATAAAATAAATCTCAAAAAAAAAGAATTATTTGATCTGAATATATTGTATAAACATGAACAGAATCTCAGAGACTTGTGGGACAATAACAAGAGCTAACATTCATGTCACTGAAATTCCAGAAGGAGAAAAAGTTCAGGACTAAATTTTATTTGATAAAATAATGACTGGAAACTTTCCAAACTTGACAGAAGATATAACCTAGATTCAAGAAGCTGAGTGAACCCAAAACAAGATGAATCCAAAGAAACCAATGCTCACACATCATAATCAAATTTCTGAAAATTAAAGACAAATAACAGTCTTGAAAAACAACACATTACCCATAGGGGTACATAATATGAGTACCGGTAATAGCAGGTTTATTAGAAATGTTGGAGGAGAATCTACTTTCTTGCTCATTCTTGTGGCTTCAGGATCTTGCTATTGGCTGGAGATAACAGTTTCTTGGCACACTGGCTTCTCCATATAGTGCAAAAACATGGTAGCTGGCTTCTCTCAGAGTAAACAAGAAAGGTTGTCGAAAGTGAAGACAGGACTGTTGGTGGCAGCTGCAGTGAGAGTTTGGTGCTATGTCTCACCATTTTGCTGGTGCAGCCTACCAAGAGGCCGGAAGGAAGAACTTAGACTATGAATCTGTGCATGAATGCATGGAAGGTGTTTGTGAAATGTATGAAGAGCATCTGAAGGGAATGAATCCCAACAGCCCCTCGATCACATATGATACCAGTCAGTTGCTTGATTTTATTGGTGATCTGGCAGACTTCAGCTGCCTTGTTTACCGAACTGATAGACATACCAGCCTTAGGACAAAGACTGGATTAAGAAGAAGACCTCCATGCTTCTTTGTTGGCAGGCCCAGCAGGCTGGGAAGCAGTCGTGTTGGAAGCATTAAGGGGATGGGGGTGTGCTTGGAACACAGGTGTGTACCGCGTGCTACAGTGAAAGTTCTGTATTATAGTAACCATTTCCATTTTGGTACACTCTAGCCAGGATTGAATAAATTAGATGAGACAGATCTTCTGAGGAAATTGTTCAATCTGAAATCCTCATCACCTTTTTTTCTTTTTAACATTTTTATGATTATTTAGATGGAAATTGTATTTCAGTTAATGTTGGTTCCAGTCCCTCAAAAACTTCATATCTGCTTTATAACATTCACCATACTAACCCTTCTTCAAGTTGGAGTGGGGGGTGGTGACACAGTTTAGTTATGTCCTTAAGATAAAGTCTTGGTGAAAAACAAATAGGGAAGCTGGGATAGCTCAGCGGGTTAAGAGCTTGCTTTGCAGCCCCAGGAACCGAGGATCAAATCCCAGCCCCGGCCTGTGTGGACCCATATGCTGAACTGGGGAGTGCTTCCCATGCAGGAGGACCCCAGTTTGGTTCTCACCCCCTGTTCAGCCCCTGGCTTGAGGGGGCATGCCTCCCATTCGGGAGGCCCCTGCCCACCTGTGTGGAATGAAACCATGTCCAAAGCTGATGACGTACAGCTATGGAGACTGCTCTGGGCCCTTCCCCTTCTCTCTGTCTCTGCTTCTGCCTCTGCCTCTGTCTGTCAAAAACAGTAAAATAAATCTTAGAAAAAAGAAAAAGAAAAACAAATAAATGTTTCTTTAGTTAAAAAAAGAAAGTGGAAGTTAGTACTTTTGTAACCTAACTTTGGAAGTGACTTCCTATCACTCCTGCTGCATTCTATACATTACAAGAGAAACAGTGAAGTCCTGCCCCACAATCAAGGGGTGGAAATCACTAGAGATTATTTTAGAGGCTGTCTAACCACACTATCAACCAACCAATTTATCAATAGTTCATAGTCAGTTGATTTGGATATTAAATAATTTAGTTTAAAAAGTATTAGTCCTAGTTCCATAGTGTTAAAAGACCAATTAAAAAATTCAATTTTTTGGCTACTGGCAGGCTGAGAAATTTAGGAATGTTTCTGTCCATCAGGCAGGATTGGCTAGGTCATGTAGTGTCAACAAGTGAAAAATCTTAGGGACTTAAAGATTTACTTGTCACTCATGCTGCAGGTCCATCACAAGTTGGCTGGGGTCTCTGAATCACATTCTCACTCTGGGACCCAGGCTGATATGAAAGCTCTCACTGAGTGCTAGTGGTCTCCATGGAAGGGGAAAGTAAACTCTGGAGGGCAATGAAATGCTATGCCTAGATGTGACACATAGCATTTCTGTTACAATTAATTGACCAAACGGTCACATGGCCCTAGCCAACCACAGAAGGCTAGGATGTACAATCCTGACATATGCACTTGAGAGTCAGAAATAGCTGGTGAACAGTTCAAATGTCTACCACAGTCATTCTGGTCACTAAATATTCAACCCATTTTTGTCTCCTACAGAAACTAAACACCCTTGAGAATGGTTACAATGAAAAGAAAGAACAAAATAAAGCATTAGCAGCAATGTGGGGCAATCAGAACTCCCATACATTACTGGCAGAAATAAAATGATATAATATAAACTACTTTGGAAATGCCTCTTCATTTTTCTTAACTATTAATGAAACTTGTGTATGGTAAACACATATTTGGTTTTGTAAGAACTTGTCAAACTATTTCCCAAAGATTTATACACGAAGGTTCAAAGCAGCTTTATTTATAATAGCAAAATGCTGGAAACAATTCAACTATCCATCAGCAGATGCATAAACATATTGTGGGATATCTTTACTCAGCAATACATTCAAAGTTTGGCAGTGTCCATTCTGTTTTGTCTGTTACCTGTCTTTTCACAATCATATTTCTAAGAATTTTAATCTCTTTTCATACAGTAGCTTGTTCTTTCAATGCAAAGCAATTTCATACTTGAGGATATAGTTGTAAAACTTATTCATTTTTTTCAATGGTAGTGTTTGGTCATTCTGCTTGGTCCCTCCAGCTAACTCTTAGTTTCTTATGCCCAGAGACTGGTGTTTAATCGTTTTATTTATTTTATTTTTTTCCCCTGTGTACTGTCTGATTATTCCAGGTTACTAACTAGCAGTTCCTTCAGGGATTTTAAAGGTCTAGTATGGGATCAGTGAGCAGACAGTGGACAAGAATAGCTATTTTCAATGTGAGCTGGTGGCAAGCGGGCCATCAAACTCAATCCCCTCAAATTAGGTAGATGGTCATGAGCTCTATCATTCAGGGTGTCCTGAAGAAGAATGGGGAAAGGTTTGGTCTGTAATGGGCAAAGAAACAGAAGACAGTGGGCAAGTCAGAGCAAATTTCTACTCTGCTCTTATAAGAAGGATCTATACTGAAACCCAAAACTTTAAGTTATATGGGTAGGGACCCTTTCTGTTAGCCAAATTGTCACAACAGGGTTGTGAGAGAGCTAAGGGTGTCTTAGATTACTGGCTTAAGAAAGATTACCCAATATCCCCATGGTTATAACTAGAAAAATCTATTATATCAGAAAGACTCCAGAAAAGTTTCAACACACAAAATGTAAAGGAAAAAAAAAAAAGATTGAGGGGCTACACACAGATTAAAAGACAGTAATAAACAATAATACAAAACCTTATTTGAATTCCTTTTTTTTAAGATTTTTATTGTTTTTGACAGAGAGAGAGAGAGAAGGGGGAGGGCCCAGAACAGTCTCCACAGTTGCACATCATTAGTTTTTTCCACATAGTTTCATTCCACAGGTGGGCAGGGCTACACAGGGCAGGAAGTGGGCTGGGGTCTCATCGCATTGAAAATTGAACTGGGGACACTTCCCAGTTCAGCACATGGGTCTGCACAGGCCGGGGCCACGATTCGATCCTTGGTCCCTGGGGCTGCAGAGTGAGCACTTAAACCACTGAGCCATCCCAGCTTCCCCCTTATTTGGATTCCTGATTCAAACAAACTTATAAAATAGCCTTGTCTGACATATGAGAAAAGAGAAATTAGAGCATTTACTAGATATTTGATATAATTACTGTTAAAATTTAAAAAAAGATTTGTTTTTGACAGGGAGAGAGACAGAGAAGGGGGAGGGCCCAGAGCCGTCTCCATAGTTGTACGTGGTCAGTTTTTGACACGGTTTCGCTCACATAGGTGGGTGGGGGCCGTGCAGGGCAGTAACTGGGCTGGGGGCCTCCCACATGGGAGACACACCCCAGTTCAGGATATGGGTCCACACAGGCCAGAGCCAGGATTTGATTCTCAGTTCCCGGGGCTGCAAAGTGAGTTCTTAACTCACCGAGCCATCCTGGTTTCCCCCAATTTTTTTTTTTTTTACATGTGCAACAAGGGTATTGTGGTTGTGTTTTCAAAGTCTGTGTCTTCCAGATAGAAACAAAAATATTAATGTAAAAAAGTGAAGTCTTAAAAAAGTTTAAGAGCAACATAATATTGCTTGGCTTTGGACCATACTTGATACTGCTGAAAGCTATACTCAACTTTCTTTCCTAGTCTATCATTATAGCAAAGTTAAGACAAAAGATAGTGTAACTGTAAGAATCAATCAATTTACTGGTAAGAATTGTAGAGCTAAACCAGGTTAAGTAGCTGAAACTGGGAGATATTTCCCACCCTTCATACAGAGATATGGCCAATGTAGGAAGGAAGTATACCAGATGACACAATTTAGTGTTTCAGTTTCAATCTAAGAAGGTCCTATTTAAATCTGATTCGTTAAAATAAAAATGATTCCAATGTTTATAACCCTAAGTGACATACAGCTCTGATCACTACACTGGTAAGTCAAGCTTGTCCAACCCGCAGCCCATGGGCCACATGCGACCCAACACAAATTCGTAAACTTTCTTAAAACATTATGAGACGTTTTTTGCGATATTTAAAAGATTATTAGCTATTGTTAGTGTTAATTCTTCTTCCAACGTGGCCCAGGGAAGCCAAAAGATTGGACACCCCTACTATGAGTGTTTCCCAGAATCTGATTTTGAATTTTAATTGAACGCAGGAAAAGCACTGAAACTAGTTTGGCTTATATTCAAATGTGAGAGCCTACATAGCCCAGAAGTAAAACGTGCCAGATCTGGATCTACACTGCCTGAATTTACAGCACAGTTCTGCTACTTTCTTGGCACATGAACTTTGACAAGTTTCTTAACCTTCCTATGCCTTGATATTCCCGTATCTGTGAAATAAGAAGTAGCACTGATGAAGCTAAAATTGAACATAAGACTGAAGTTGCCCTGGATGAAAGAGCAGTCACTAGGTTCTTATATTGAAAATCCTTCTATTTAGTAAAATTAAAAAAAATTAAATCAAACCCACAGTGAAATCTGTCCTTAGTGCTTAAGATACCATCCTAGTTCTCGTTACCTAAAACTATGAGTAGATTGTGCAAATGTCTGTTTCAAAAAAAAAAATGTATAATGAAATACTCTGGAAATGACTGGACCTTCATGATACACACAGGCATTAAGGTGACCAGATTTTAACATTGGTAAAGTGGGACAACATTGACTGGTGGGGAGGGGGTTCTTGATTAAAAATTTGGTCTATCTCCCGCCGTTCCCTAGCTTGTCGTGCATTCTTTCCAAAAATCGGGACTTTTTTAAAACGCCGCGGGACGCGGGACAAATTGTTAAAAATCGGGACTGTCCCGCCAAAAGCGGGACGTCTGGTCACCTTATACACACAAATATAAAACAATGAGGCAAGATGAACTATTTTGCTGGTCATAAAATATTTATTAAGGTATACTTTAGGGAGTATAGTGAATATAAAATTTAGGATCACAATATGAAGCAATTTCAGTCCTCTCAAAAGTCAGCCCAGTCCTCAATGCTCTGTAGATGTAAAACCACTGGTGAGACTCAGTAAAAGCAGTTTGACTAGTACAGAAGAGGCTTTTCATAAACATTTACAATTAGAGCATCTGAATACCTCTTTTTAAGTGCAAAATCACACCACATTACACTAATGCAGCAACAATGCATTCATATTGTTCTCATTAGTCATTAGTAGTCAACTTGCATAAAACACCAGAAAAAAGCACAATGGAGCTCACAAAATGGGCTAAAAAATGAACCTGTTCTTGCAAAACACACATTGTAATGGAAAAAGACATTAAAAATGTATTATGCACACTACAGAAGCTGCGTTCATTCCAGCAATCTCAAGTGTCATTTCCTTTTCTGTAAAACCAAATTACATGAACCAGGCACAACTAATATTTGGGAGGCAGTGTGTAGCTAAAATTTCATTTAACTAATTAATTATTCAATGATTTAAAAAATCCCCATAAATCTTTTCTGTCCTGAGGTAGTTGCAAAATAAATCATAACTTGGATATCAACTAGAGCTGAGGCTTTTTTTTTTCTTTTTTTTTTTACTTTTACTCATTACAACTAGTTGTACTGACAGAAACTACCTTTTGATATTTAAAAGACAGTTGAGAAATGGGCCTCTCACTACACACACAAGATGATGGCTATGTAGGAAAGAGGATTAGCTGCTTCAGAACATGAGAAATATGGTCCACCATTGCTTCCATCCCTACCCACCCCCAACCATTTTAGATTCTTTACGGTCCAAAAAAATCACCAGGAGCAACACAGTAGAAGTAGACAGATCATCGTCCTTTGCTGTAGCCAGGGAAGAAAAGGTCAAGTAGAGTCTGCAGAGTCTCATTGGGAACCATGATGTAATTCTGGCCAAGATCATGCCGGCAAGCAGGGCAGGAGAAAACTTGGGCCTTGAAGGAGCGCTGTAAGCAATCCTAAGGCAAAAAACAACAAAACAATAAACCCCAAAATCACACCCAACTTCATTTGAGGGTAAAGCACGTAGAAAAGCACTCAACAATTTATACCGCTAAATAGAAACTAGAAACTCACTGTTTGGCAACAACAACAAAAAAGATGAATAACTGTAAAGGGCTGAACCTGCACTGTGAAAACTAGTCTACAGACATGGCTTCAGTTTCCCTCTAGCACATACTGTGAGATGTCAGTAAATTACTTAACTTTTGAGTGCTTTAATTATATATATATATATATTTTTTTTTTTTTTGACAGAGAGAGAGATACAGTGCTTTAATTATATATATATATATATATATTTTTTTTTTTGACAGAGAGAGAACTGAACTGGGGGCACTCCCCAGTTCAGCATATGGGTCCGCATGGGCCGGGGCTGGGATTCGATCCTCGGTTGCTGGTGCTGCAAAGTGAGCTCTTAACCCACTGAGCCATCCCAGCTTCCCTAATTTTCTTATCCAGTGAAATGAGGATGTTAGATTATGTATGATTCCCATTAGCCTCATTTTCTAGATAGGATTAAAAATTCAGGATTCCCCTGCTTAGAACTAAGTTATATATTTAATCAAATCACTTAACATACAGTGTGTCTTCCAAACTACTAAATATATTACACAGTTGTTAACTAATTCAAGGTCAGGCACAAACACACATGTGGAAGGTTTGTTTCCATTTTACAAAAGAAACTAAAATTCAGAAGTTAGGTCAGGGCACACAAGCACTAAGAAGTAAATCAAGATTCCAACCTTGGTTTCACTAAAACACAAACTTTCCTTTCACACCACATAACACATATTCAACTCCTCTGGGCATGCTGCCAGACAGAATCTATTTTAGATTCCATTAAGTGAATGGAATTATTTCTCTTTACAGTTTTTATATTTCTTATAGTATAGTGCAAATTATACTATATTAAACATATAAAAACTGTAAGAGGAAATAGTAATGACACCTTAACCTTACTTTTTCTTCTCTGTTTCAACCCCTCAACAATGATTGAATACTTCAATTATATATATATTTGAGCTACAGTTACTAATGAATTAAAACATGCATTTACTACCAAGAGGTATTTCAATGTTTCTATATTGTCAAGGTTCCCTAACTATTCTGTTTTACGGAAAAATTCTTCTTCACGAGTTAAAAACAGGTTTGGAGGTTAGTGTGCCTTCTGGTCTAATAAGGGAAAATGAGAAACAAATCCCACTTACTTTACAGACATTGTGGAGGCAATCTGTTGTCACAGGCTGGTAAACTAGCTCCTGGCAGCAGACACACATAAAAGATTGTTCCAATTTTTTCAGAAAATTCTGGATGGTAACCACAGGGAAGAAGAAACAGGTTAGTGTTTCATAATATATTAATAAAATTCAAAGGGATTTAAAAAGTATCTAAGTCACACTTAATACGTATCCTATTAGGAAAAATAAAATTAAGTAGTGATTATAATAACTAGTAAATACCTAATGGAAACTGAAAGAAATCTCATAAGATATACAGATTAGTTTTAAATATGAGGGAGAATTCGGTTGAAAAGGTTTTAATGACAAAATATACAGCATTAACAAGTAAACGTTCCCTAAACCTCACATTCCAGAGATTGTTTTTCACTGTTAAAAAATCACAGACAGGGGATGCAAGGATAGCTCAGCACGTTGAGCGCTTGCCTTGCAACTGTGAGGTCCCGGGGGTCAAATCCTGGCCTTGGCCTGTGCAAACCCCATATGCTGACCGGTGGTGCAGCTGGTAACTACCAGGTGGCAGTGAAGGTTCTTGCCTCCTATGTGGGAGGCCCCTAGTTCAGTTCTTGCCCTGTGCAACCCAACATCCACCTGTGTGAAATAAAACTATGTCACAACTAATGATGTACAACTATCGAGACTGCTCTGGGGCCGGCCCTCTCCCCTTCTCTCTCTCTAACAATAAAAATAAATATAAAAACAAAACCATGGACAATTTATCTCAAGGTCATTACATACATTTTTTAAAAAGCTACATAACATTCTAGTACATGAACATGCACTATTATTTATTCAATCTCTTGCTATAAAACTTAAATATTTACTTTTCAAGCTTTAAAAAACCCCACCGAGTGTTAATTTGTCTATCTTTTCCTAATATTAAAGTAGACCCACTATGCAAAAAAAGAAAAAACACAAAAAATTACTGGGCAATAATACTCTGTAGTATCTAAGACCCCTCCCCCCAATCAATATATTTATTATAATATTTTCCTGGGATTATTTTCTATGCCTCAATTAAAAAATCCCACATTTTCCAGCTGGTAATGTTTACTCAAATTAGGACTAAACTGTAAAAGCTACAGCCATCTAAAGCAAACATAAACTGGTATTCTATACTTTCCAAACCATTGCTGATTCCATCTTACCCAAGCTGTTTGTTCTTTTAAACTAGAAGGATAAGTTGATTTTTTGAGTAGCCACAAAGATAATCCACCAGTAGAGGAGTGTATTTTATGTTTTTTCTTGTTAATTAAAAAATGTGGGATTTATAGGCATGTCAAGTAAGAATTAAAAAAAAAAAATCCCAAAGTATAAGATGAATATAGTATGATCTCACTTACATGTGCAATCTAAAACAAACAAACCAAAATCCCAATCCCAAGATACAGAGAACAGGTTGGTGGTTGCTGGAGGTGGGGATGAGAAGAGGCAAAATGGGCAACGGGAGATTAAAAGGTACAAAATTCCAGTTACAAAATAAGTAAGTCCTGGTGATGTAATGTACAATATGATGGCTATAGTTAATAATACTGTATTGCATAGCATATTTTAAAGTTGCTAAGAGAGTAACTTAAAAGTCATCATACACACACAGAAATTTGTAATTATGTACGAGGTCTGTCCGGAAAGTATCCAGGCATGTATATGAAAAATAGGGGATGCAAGGATAGCTCAATAGGTTGAGGGCTTGCCTTGCAACTGCGAGGTCTGGGGATCAAATCCCAATGCCCTGCACAAACCCATATGCTGAACTGTGGGGCAGCTGGTAACTGCTGGGAAGGCAGCAAAGGCTCTCGCCTCCCATGGGGAAAGTCCTCAGTTCAGTTCACTTCCTGCCCCACATAGACCCACATCCACCTGTGTGGAATGAAACCATGTCCCAGCTAATGATATATAACTATGGAGACTGCCTTGGGCCCACCCTCCTTCTCTCTCTCTCTCACTTTCTCTCAAACAATAACTCAAAAAAAAAAAAAAAAAAGAAAAATAGAGGCATTTATTGAAGAAGATGTAAGATATAGGATATATTGTACATATAACAATGATGCCTCAGTCTCCTTCAAAGTAGGCAGCTTGAGCGTCACATGTTCTCCCAGCATCTCTTCCACAAATCATCAGCAACTGCAGCACGATGTTCTTTCTGCTCTGGCAGCAGAAGCTGCAGAATAAATTTTGCCACAACATGTTCTACACCAAGATCCTGTGTCAAAATCTTGGACACCGCAGTTTTTCAAGTCCCCGGATCAGCTTCTGGGTTCCTGCACTATTAATTACTGATCTTTGTTGATTGCAGCCCACACGAGTTTCACATTCTCAGGTGTTATACTTGCTGAGGGTCTTCCAGAATGTGGACCATGTTCAACAGATTCTCAACCATCTCTCTCTCTTTTTTAAAAAGGTTTATTTTATTGTTTTTGACAAAGAGAGACAGAGACAGAGAGAAGGTGAAAGGCACAGAGCAGTCTTCATAGTTGTATGTCATCAATTATCAACATGGTTTTGTTCTCAACAGGTGGGTGGGGGCCACGCAGGGCAGGAACTGGGCTGGGGGCCTCCTACATGGGAGGCACGCCCCCTTGAGCCAGGGGCTGAACCTGGAGCAAGAACTGAACTGGGGCCTCCTACACGGGAAGCACACTTCAGTTCAGCATATGGGCCCACATGGGCCAGGGCTGGGATTCGATCCTTGGTCCCTGAGGCTGCAAAGCAAGTGCTTAACACGCTGAGCCATCCCGGCTTCCCCTCAACCATCTTTGAAGTGTCTGTGCCACACTGTTCTTTGCGCAGCACTAATTGCCTCAATCCCTGAAAGCCTTATGAATCATCCGAATAGTTTCCAAGGAGGAATGTTCAAGCTTAACATAAAATTTAATGCATTCATTGCTCCACTCACTCAGTCATTTTAAATGTGACAGCTATCTAGTACACATTCTCACTCAACAGCGTCTAGGGCCTCCAATGATTAGTACAGTGAAGTCATCATTGTTCACACATACACATTCCAGTCCACTCTCCTTGGCTGCCAGGTTATGTCAATGTTGGGCAAACTAGTCTTGTATGCATAAAATACAGTAGACCCTCTGTTAACTGGAACTCAAGTAACCGGCAAAAACATTTTGCCGGTTGCTTGAGAGCCTACTTAACATTTATCCGATGTCTACCAATCGCCATGGGTGCCGGATAACTGATAAAGTCTACGGTATAATGTAGTATGTTAATTATACCTCAATTAAAGGAAAATCAAAGATCCCATTTCAAAGTTATGTCTTGATACGAACTTATTTTTAAACAAGGACTATGAAACTCAAGTGAATTATCAATGAAGTATTAATTGATACACATTAAAAGAATATACTAGTTAGGGGGAGACGTGAGAAAAAACTATAAATTTAGTACCAGGTACCCTGTTCCTGACAAATTCCTTTGTTAATGACTGATATTTCCCCAGTACCTCCATGGTGCCTGTAATATGTACTATAGACATTTTGAGTTGCTACAATATGCTAGGTACTTATCTACGTGGTGGTGATAGAAAGACAGTCTTTGCTTTTGTGGAATTTATACAAGGGCTGTTGGGCAAAATCCAGCCATAAATGCCTTCATTTTTCATATTACATGGCTGGATACTTTCCAGACATCCTTTGTATTCCTTTAAAAGAGCAGACTAAAAGAAATTCAATTTCAGCTAGTGTTACTATCTGAGGAAACAAAGCAAATTAGAGCAACAGAGTAAATAAAAAGTGGCTATTTTAGAAAGGGTGGTCTGGGAAGGCCTATCTGAGGACTGTAATACTTGCGGAGACTTACAGGATATGGAATGAGCCACATGAAAATGCAGAGGATAGAATATCAGTCAGAAAAATGGTATGTGTGCAAAGGCCAAGCAGCAGGAATGACTTGACTGAGTTAAATAACAGAGATCACTGTAGCCAAAGCAGTTTTGGCTTGAGTCACAGGAGGAAACTGCAAGGTAGGTAGGGATGACAGACCATATAGGATCTTGGGAAGGTGTCCGTATATAATGCAAGTATTATATGTATGTACATTTATTTGAAAATCACTATTGGCCAACACTTGATATTTCTGGCTTAATAAATGTGTTCCTGGTTTATGTGAAGAGAATGGGCATGACACCTGCCCAGAGCAACAATAGTACATTAACGTCCAGAATAATAATTATCAGTAGCCATCACATCAACTGACCCAGACATATAAGATCCTGTCACCAGCAGGATGTTTTTTTTTTTTTGGGGGGGGGGGGGGGTTCTTTTTTGGTTTGAGAACTTTCAATTAGTGATTTGATTTCATATAAAAGTTACATTGAAAGAAGACTCTGATAAGTCAAGTATACTTGATTTGTATATCTTTGCCAAATCTCACAAGATTCAACTACTTCGATAAATTTTTTTTATTGGGACATACATATTGAAAGCCTCACATAAAGCTCAATACACATGTCCAATGCACACAACCGATGAGCAAAAGTCACTTCAGGTGGCTTTTACCTTCACCACTATCTGCTACTTTGTCCTCTGCCCACTCACAGCTAGCACTCACCCATGTTATCACTGTTTCCTCTCCAACCAACTCATGTAAGACTGTGGTCAACTGCTTGCTACATCTTACTTGCCCTAAGTGAAAATGAGTCTGACCTACCAGAGTCAGACTCTTCCTTATGCCTGGGTCTCTTGGCTAAAAATCAAGCAACACTTCTCTCAGAGCCAGATCACTTTACTCCTGCCTTCCAAACATGTAAGCCTTGTTCTACCAGGGATAACCCAACATACCACATTTTTAGGCAAAGGAAATGATGACTCCAATATAAATCCAAAGGATTATGATAAACCCATTTCTAAAAGTTTAAAAATTGTATCAGGAAGTTCTTCCTTAATAATGACCAGTTTTCAAACAAAAAGCATCACAAAAAACTCTATGAGAGTTCCTTTTAAATATAATAGGTAGACAGAATGTGCATTTAGATATTAACCCTATTTCAGATACACGAGAAGTTTTGCCTAGGCAGGGAAAAGTAAACAGAATATTAGAAAGAAGAAATTACTAAAAAACAACAAGATGGAATTTCAAGGAAGGATAGTAGAGCTCACCAACAATAGTTGCATATCATAAAGCTTTGGAGAGAAAGAAATCAGAAAGGTACCTGTATTGCACATGACAAGGGGTTAATATCTAATAAAACAGAAGACTCAAATTTATAAGCAAATTGAAGACAATAAAAGCAAGTGAGCAAGGAATGAACAGACAATCCATATGTGAAACCTCCAGCTCTGGGAATCTGATAAGTGAGCTTTGTTTGTAAAACACATCTAAATACAAAATCGACACATCAATTCTTTTTCACTGTGAAATTTTATAGTTACCAAAAAATGGAAATAAATCCAAAACATATGAAGTATTTAAATAAGTCAATGCTGGTTTATTTACCCCTAGGTTGAGCACATAGGCATTGAAAATTGTGCTAAACTTCTTAAGATTTATGCTCTCAGGTAACTTTGAAGTATAACAATTGCCCTTATGAGTTTGATATTAAGTTGAGTGTGTTCCACAACTAAAAATTTTTCCCATGAACAGTATCTCAACATAAATTATGTTCAGGCACAGAGAGGTCAGAAACTAACATCTAAGAGTAAAAGCATTTAAGTATTGTCTCAGAGTGTTTCTGAAAGCTGGCGACACTGACTGAGATTAGATAAAGGGATTGAGTTTTGAATGATTTGTAAAAATGACACTTCATAGAGAAATTACTTTTCTCATCTGTTAATATCAGAACATTTTTACTAAAACATCTTATAATAACTAGGTACAGTGACAGATGATTATTAAACTTATCATGTTGATCGCTTCCAGAAGGACTATAAATGTGTAATCACTGTGTTGTACACCTGAGACTAATATAACTCTGCATGTCAACTGTAACTAAAAAATAAATTTAATACATACATGAAAAGGCATTTAATTGTAATGAAAAAAATTCTTTACATACTGGTCCTTCCACAAGAGATGCAAGCACTTCATCCCAAAGCTTCTGGTTCTGATGATCTTCTCTGATTAGATGCTGTTGTTGAGGGGTTAGTTGGAAAGCCTCAACTGCTTCTGCTGAATCCGATGCTTTGAACACTTTGGAGGCACTTGGACAATCATCTAGATTTATTTAAAAATATTATCAGGGGAAGCTGGGATAGCTCAGCGGGTTAAGCGCTCGCTTTGAAGCCCTGGGGACCCAGGATCGAATCCCAGAACCGGCCCATGAGGACCCATATGCTGAACTGGGGAGTGCCCCCAGTTCAGTTCTTGTCGGGACCTATGTGGAAGGCTCCCTGCCTAGTTCCTGCCCTGCGCAGCCCTGTGCCCACCTGTGGAGTAAAACTATATGGAAAACTAATGTCAACTATGGAGACTGCTCTGGGTCCTCCCCCTTCTCTCTGTCTCTCTCTGTCTGCTAAAATCAATAAAAATAAATCTTTAAAAAAAATAAAAAAAATATTATCAAACTTACAAGTGATTCTAAGCAGAACTAGGAAACAAAAGACTTAACTGGCACCAGTAATAGTAATGTTTAGCAGGAAGATACCGGGAGCCTGCAAAAAGCAGCATCTAACTTACCATGGAGTTTAGGATAATAGGAGGGGAGACCCCCCTCAATCCCTCTAAAACCAGAATTTATTATTAAAATATTGGGGGAGGCTGGGATGGCTCAGCGGGTTAAGGGCTCACTTTGTAACCCTGGAGACTGAGGATCGAATCCCGGCTCTGGCCCAGGCGGACCCATATGCTGAACTGGGGGGTACCCCCAGTTCGGTTCTTGCCGGGGCCTATGCAGGAGGCTCCAGGCCCAGTTCCTGCCCTGCACAGCCCTGTGCCCACCTGTGGAGTGAAACTATATAGAAAACTAATGCTGTCAACTATGGAGACTGCTCTGGGCCCTCCCCTTTCTCTCTGTGTCTCTCTCTGTCTGTTTCTCCTCTCTCTGTTAAGAAAAAACAATAAAAATAAATCTTAAAAAAAAAATTGTATATTTATTCTTACATGTTTAAACTTTAGTCACCTTCAAAGTACTCTGTTTGATGCAGTACACCTATCGAGACACTTTTTCACTGCTCAAACAGTGTTTGAACTCATCAGTTTTTATGCCTTTCAGTGCTTCTGCTGTTTTTGTTTCACCTCTTCCACATCAGTAAAACATTTCTCTTTGAAGACTTTTTTCATCCCGGAGAAAACAAAAAAAGTCACTCTGAAATCCAGTGACTAGGGAGGGTGGGGCACGAAGGTCATGCTGTTTTTGGTAAAAAAATGTTGATCACTCAGCATGGTGTGGGCAGGTATGTTGTCATGCCACATGTTGTCTGTGTAAATTACCCCTCATAAAATGGGCAAACACATCGAAAGTCTCCAAAAGAAAATTCACTGAAGTGTAATGCAGTCTCTCACAACACCAACTGGTACACGGGTGCAGATGGGTTCCTAGAACACTCACCCAGCGGGGGAAGCTTGTGCTACCAGGGGCCCGCCCTCAAGAAGGTAATTCTGGGTTTTTTTGGTCCCTCCTCACTGCTGTTTTGGTTCTGACACTATTAAAATACAAAAAGTACTCCTCCCACCAAAGGAACCCCTTTTACTTTGCTTTTAATTTCTTATGAGTTTCTCAATTTATTCTCTTAATATTTGTCTTTATTAGAAACTGTTATTAGAATTTATCTTTGGTAATCATTACCTACCATCAGCTGGAGTCGGCCTTTTCAAGGCTCCACTGGCCTGCTTTTTTGACTGTCCTTTAGGCTTCTTCCCTTCCTTATCTGAAGGGTAACCTACTGGATACTGATGGGGAAAAAAGTACAATATAGACTTAAGCTTCATAGAGAAGGAAAGTTCTAGATCCTGGTGAGAAATTTTAAGGGGAGGGAGGAGGAGTCTATATTTTCCCTGAACCGAAAGACTTTCTATAAGGGAAACAGACATTTAAAGAAACAAAATTCAAAGGACAGAAGACTAGTAAAATCCTAAATTCAGTGTAAAACCATGCAGTTTTGATTGTTAAGATGTTCTGTTTTTAATACAATAATATTAAAACAGAAAAGAAGTTTTCAGGAGTTGTGACTAGGTGGCCTGAAAATTTTGAGGAAGAAAGGAAAGTGGAATATAGATATGAAGATAAGTGGAGATTGACCACGAAGTACAACAGATTGTATTCATGTAGATGGCATTACACTAAATTCTGGAGCCAATCTAAAAAAACAAAACAAAACAAAAAACCAACCAAAACATTAAGAGTCAAATTTCCTATCTCAAAATTAAGGGGATGGAGGGGGCATAAAAACTTTTAGAAGACCTAAAGCCATTAAATTACTGAATTATAAGCCACAGGTTAGACTTTAAGGAATAAATTCTACCTATGATCTTTGCGTTTTACTGGCTACCCCCCCCACCCCTCCTTTTTTGAACATGCTTGTGATAACAGTCATGTTTAAAGCTCAATATATGCGGGTTGTCCAGAAAAAATCCAGCCATAAATGCCTCGATTTTCTTCATATTACATGGCTGGATACTTTCCAGACAGCCCTTGGTCTCATCAATGATACATAAACTCACCACAGTAGATGGGCTTACAAGCTTCTGCTCAGTTTCATATGTAACCTATCTAGAACATTCTCTGATAAACAGTGGATCTGAAAAAATCTCTTGAAAATGGGTTTAAAATCAGTTTTTCCTTTTTATATCAATTATAAAAAGAATTACAGTTGACCCTTAAAAAACATGGGTTTGAACTGTGTGAGTCCACTTACATATGAATTTTTTCAGTAATATACTGCAAATTTTTTTTAATGATTTCATTATTATGAAGCAATAATATCAGTTACACTAGGCTACCACAAAGCAATCATATTGCTGCTTCTTCATCAATTCATGAATTGTTATACTTAAAAATTTTTTTTTCACATTATCCTTTCATTTTTTTATTGTTAAATTACACAGGCTCCGGGTGAACAATTCTACAATACATTGTCTATGTGTTGATTTGTGTGCTCACCATCCAGAGTTATCTTTTCATTTTTGATGTTTAATGTTAGTATTACATATAACATCTACAGTGTTTTATATCATATAAGACAATATCAATACAGGTACTAAAAGACATTGATCTTATAAACAGATTGATTGCACTGGGGTGAAGGCCCCTAACTCCCCGCGTTGTTCAAGGGTCAACTGTATTTTGTCAGTATTTCAGCAGCTGATGGGTCTCATTTGAACAATCAATTCTATGAGTTTAAAGAGAAAACAAAAACGTAAACAGACTTGCACTAGAAGACACACACTCACCTGCCTGGGTGGTCAGACACTTGCCCATAGTTCAGCCCCTACACATGCAGTATGGGCAGAGCCAGAGAAAATGACAAAGCTGGTAGTCTTTACAGCAAGCACAAAGATGGGGAATGATGGAGGATAAACTCAAACCATGCTCTGAAGTCAGTGTCAGGGACACAGTCTAGGGCATATAGGAAGTGGAGGGGGAATGTAGCCATACCATCCACTATGCACATAAAACCAACAAAGTCTTATATGGGTTAACAGCTAAGCATGGGCAAAGGGGGAAAAAAAAGGCACAGCACTAAAGGTGGTGACAGGGTAGGGAGGCAGCTTTGAGGGGGAAGAGAGAAAAGGGGTGAGGAAAAGTGAGAAGGGTAGGAAGCAGACCACTCTCATAAGCCACCTCCCCCGTCCCCTACAAGAGACATACCCCCTATGCCCTCTAGGATAAACTTCCCTTCTCAAGGCCTCCTATATCTAAATATATATATCCCTTTCCCTCATATTTCAAGTCATTTCCAAATTGAATTGGAAATAGTTTACTTTTCAGTGACAAGCCTAACTTTTCTCAAGAACACTCATGCTCTTAGGGAAGTTTGAGACCTAGGATACTACCTTTTTAGTTCTTTTTCTTCTATATCCTTGCATGTTATCATTCCTCACCCCTTACAGTCCACTGATCAATTGCTGTGGGTTATGTCTAGTGTTAAGGCATGTTGATAGTACAGAGGTGCATGTTTTTATGGATATAAAAGTAGCCTAGACAAATGTAATCTAACCTGTAAACGTAGGCATAATCTCCTTGACCGTTCTATTCCTTCTGAGGTCCAAGGAGCTGGTTCAACATCATCTCTTCTTAAAAGATAGCGCCAAACCAAGAATCCATGGCTTGATGAAATCTCTGGCCAGTATTTCACCACCTAAATCATAATATTTCAGTACTAGTTTGAGCTTTAAAGTTTAAATTTATTCATAATGTCATCATATTAATGATTTAAACTTGCCAAAACTAAATGCAACTTCTCAAAGTACTTGCTTTGCTGTAATAGTAAATTAATTAAGAATACTCATCCTTATTTACTATTGATAGTTCCCATATAAGTATAGATTGCTATAAATTTGAAATACTACCAAGATTATGCTCATTAATTAATAGAATTTTGTATAATAGGAGCTAAAATGGTGG
Source organism: Craseonycteris thonglongyai (assembly GCA_004027555.1). NCBI lineage: Eukaryota > Metazoa > Chordata > Mammalia > Chiroptera > Craseonycteridae > Craseonycteris > Craseonycteris thonglongyai. The sequence goes on along the minus strand of PVKE010001026.1, from coordinate 16,140 downwards.
CAGTAGATGCCTATTTTTTAAACAAAGAATACAACCTATCTTAAAAATTGTAATGTGCTCTGCTTTGAAAATATTCTGGAAGATATGGAAGAATCAAAATCTACAATGGCCAAGTTATGTGAATGGTTTTATCACAGAGAATATACTTATAAAAAGCTTAAACCAAAACATAATTGTCCTTACAGAGTTAAAATTAGCCTTAAAAGTATCAAAGTTAAGAGCTTGCTTAGTGCATCTATTTCCAGAAAAGGCAGAAATATCAGCTAAGATAGTCTAATGTTTCTTCCAGCCCCCCACACCCCCAGCTCCCTCCAAGTAGAGTAGTTCCCTGTGGCAGCCCTGTCCTGAAAGCCCAGGAAGAATGACTGACAAGAGGTCATGCCAGATAGAGCACCTTATAAATGCCATCATATCTGTTGCCTTCTTCAGGAGCATATTTGCTGATCTTCCTCCCTTTAAAACTGCGTATCACTCTGACTGGCTTACCAGCTCTCCAATTCCGAGACTCTGCTCCAATTTTATCATCCAATGGAGCATCACAGTTTAGGGCCAATGCCCTAAAAAGTAAAACAAAGTCTTTATACCAAGTAATCTTTCCTCAAGTGTACAACCGCATCATTAGCTCAATTAAAAGGTGAATTATGCCTTACCTGACGGTTAAGATTCTATGATTCTTTCCATATTATTCCAGATAATAGGATTATGCTTTCCCCCACCAGCAGAGAAGACAAATCAGTTTTCTGATGTCACCCCCAAGCCAAGGGATTGGTTCTCAGATAGCCTGTAGGGTTCTTCTGAAAGTAATAACATCTGTGCCACGTATAATAGAAAACAACTAGAAATACATGGAATTTTCTTTAAATAACGTTTTGTTGAGGGAAGGGAGAAAGTTGAAAAACTAAAGCAAGTGATTGTTGTAATAGTTATTTTTGATAAGGGAGTTGAGGTAAATTGCTGGAATAATGTAGAAAAAAAAAAATTGTCAGCAAGGTACAAATGACCTTTTCTAAGTTCACTTTCCACATTCCAGACAACAAAGATTTCTTAATGTTTTAGAAGATATTAGGAACAAGTTCAATATGAAAATATCCTTTAAAGGCCTCCAGTAAAAAGGTAAGTTTAAATAAAACTGAAGCATTCAAATGTCTGTGCTAAATCATAACAATAAAAATTCTGACTGCTTGAGACCACTACATTTTACTGATGACACATGAACAAGGAAGCTGAAGCTTCCTTAGTATGCGTACTCACTTAGTAGTAATTAATCAGGAAGGTTATTAGATGTTAGAAGACCTTTCTTGGGAGAACTTAGTTCTGCCAAAAACAAAACAAAACAAAAAAATAAAAAAAATGCAACTAGAATCTATTTAATATTAGTATTCTTTCCTCTAAGACACCTACTTCCTAACTTAGGTTCAATTAAATAATAGACCTTAAGAATACAAAACTAATCTACTAAAATATCTGACCAGTTATATGTTAAAGTAAATAAACTTACGAAAAAGCAATGAGCAGGTATCAAACTACCTCTTAGCAAAGAAGGAAAAAAAAAAAAAAATGGATTGGACCATATACTAGTCAGAAAAAGAGTATACTGTAGGTCAGAGCTAAAGGTCTTTCACTTCAGTTTTCGTATTTATAAAACATTTAGGTAACTTTGCCCAAGAGGTCTTTATAATCAATCACAAGACATACTCACAGCTCAATGTATATATTAACTGAATCAGTGTTAGTCTCTCTAATATGTCAAGCCTAAATTGTTTTGAGTAAATATTTCATTTCACTACCTTCTTTTAATACATTCTTACTACTAGTCAATTATTTTCTAATGAGATTATAACATGATAAACTGGGTATATTTATTAGATTCTTCAAGAGTTTAAAAAGAATCTACCACGTGCATTACAAATGCAGGTAGTTATGAAAGAAGTTTCATTTAAGAAAAATAATCTATTATTAAATGAAAAAATATAGTTTATAGATTTGGCAACTTGAAAAAGCCTTTTGCAAATTCAGGATACATTTTCATTGACAAAAACACATCAAAATACTTCTAACTCCTTTTAAGATTGTTTCTCCTAAAGAACTGGTATCTTGCTAGAAAAAGGCTAGCTAGGGACTGGACTCCTGCCTCAAGGATGTTTTCACCAGCAAATCTGACCTGTCTCCTCTGCTGGTTCAGTAAAATAATCCTACTGTCCGAAATAATATAGAAGGAAGACATAAAAACAGATTCTATATAACCTGGTATGCAACAAGTTTTGAAACCATATTGGTATATTCTTGACTTCACATGGTAATCAGAAATTAAGGGCACACTACTTAAAACCGAGTGATTTAAACTCAAGAAAGCAAAAAATACTCACTTTTACTCAATAACCCACAAAACATCCTTATTAACAGAATACAAAAAATTTCAACTTTATGAAATGATCACAAAATTATCAGTTTAACAAAGTTATGTGGTCATTGCTATCTGATGGTTTCAGTTACTTAATGTATTATTGATATTACCACATACTTACTAAATAAAACATTTTGAAGTTATTACATTTTCTGTTCCCATGGAAGCTGGAATGTCATTAATATTTCCAAGGAATACAGGCCAACCCAAAGTGGCTCTTTTGTAATGCCTGATAAATATTTAGTTAGAAAAGGTCACTTTTGTAACTAAATAAACATTCTGTCTTATAACATTTAGACATCTTATTATTATAAATCATAAAAGTGCCTTGAGTATAGTTCTAATCAAGTATTCTGATGTTTCACTTATGTGCATAAATGTGGCTACCAACATAGCCTGCTTCACATTAGTGAGTCTTCTCTAAAAAGAAGTTGCTCATTTTAAAAGATAAATCTGTGTTGAGTAGAACTTACTTTGACCGATGCGATAGTAGTAGATAAACCACCTAGTCTTCAATTTCACTTAAATTATATAGGCTCCTTTCCCCAAGGTTTACAAATGCAAGGCACATGTATTAAAACTGGGAATTATGTCATTTTAAAAATAATAATTTGAAGAAATAAGTTAGGATGCTTATAAACAATTATATAACCAGGTAATGGGGTTTTAACTTTAGATCTTTAACTTTTAATTTAAGATTCTCCTCTACAGTCTAAGTTATAAAATATAGTCCTATAATCAAACATTTATACAAAGGCCAAATTCTAAATAGTCTTTACAAGAAAGAGTACCTGTTCATGTTTGTTAATGTTTGATCAGCTGATGGTGCACCAATTCTTTTATTACCCGCAAGGTTTTTTCCACCACTCCCAGTGTATGTGAATTCATCACCTCGGTCCTGCAGGAGAAAAATTTCATCATTAAGACACCTATAACTTCATTAATTCTTGTTTCAGAGTCAGAACACTTGGTTAGGGTGTTATGAATTGATATGTTCTCTCCAGGTATCTACCAAAAGACAAAATTCAAATGCAATCCTGTGTGTAGTATACCTTCAAGTTATATCACTTGATTTAAAGATTTCATTTTACAGTTGTATAGCTTCCAACACCTCCAAACATGGCTATCCTCATGCTAATATATGTTATCAATTAATCTATAGAATTTTACAATAAAATAAACTTGTCAATGCCATTTTAATAAATACTCCACAACTCATTGCCTGATAGCAATCTATACCATACCCAAGTTTGCTGCTAAATTTAAAATTGAAAATCCTAAATGCATTCAGTGATTTGAGTGAACCCATAGTGAAATAGGGGGAACTTGCTATGCATTTAGGGCATTAACTTGGATAAAGTGTCCACTAAATGTGGGAGAAAAAAAATGCCAAAAGAAGTAGATGGTACACATAAACTAGTTCCACAAACGTTTCTGTAGTAGCTATAAATTTATATTAGTATTATTAAGTCTCTACCTCAAATAGAGAAAAGTAACTATCAGTATATCAATTAATTCTACTAAACTATTGAAATAGTGGTTTTTCTTCTTTAAAGACTTATTTTATTGTTTGAGAGAGGTGAAAGAGAGAAAGGGGAGGGCCCAGAGCAGTCTCCACAGTTGTCCATCATTAGTTGTGACAGTTTCATTCAACACAGGTGGATGTGAGGCGGTGCAGGGCAGGAACCAAACCAGGGTCCTCCCACGTGGGAGGCTGCCATCCCTGCAGTTACCAGTTGTGCTGCAGTGAAGCAGCTTAGTTATCCCAGCATCACATAAAAAGTTTTGAAGTTACAAAATTTTAGAAATGAAGAACAGATCAGTGGATGTCAGGGGTTAAGGATGGATTTGGGGGAGGAGATATAGCAGTCATGTCTATAAAAGGGCAACATGAGGGATCTCTATATGGTAAGGGAAATGTTCAGTGTCCTAAACGTTATCAATGTCAATATCCTGGCTGTGATACTATCCAACAATTTTGCAAAATGTGACCATTGAGGGAAAATAGATAAAGGACAAAAAATATTTCTAATGCTACATGTCAATTTACAATTATCCCAATATAGTAAGTTTAATTTTTTTAAGATGAGCTCTATAGAGAATGTATTTCCATTGCAAAAATTAGTTAACATATGTATATATAAATCAAATCAATACACAGAGATTAAAGACTGCCAATTGTTTTATCTCGTAACTTGTATAGAACTGACCACTTCAACATAAAAGTCATGCTAAAAAGAGACAGGATTTGACATACCCTAGAGCAGGGGTGTCAAACTCAATTAAAACACGGGCCATTTGGTGCAACAAGTAAGATTCATGTAGCCACATCACATTTACAAACGTCACTGGAACTGAGTCAGCGCATTTATACGCCCACAGGCCCCCAGGAAAGGCACTGGGCCACATGTATACTCGTCTTCAGTAGTTAAAGGGTTAACGAGTGAATTGTGTGTACGGTATTGCCTCCATCTCCCCTAAGCGCTATTTTCTTCATAACAATTTTTTCTATTTTCGTTTTATTTCAGAGCATCGTGGGCCACAAACAATTACTGTGGGGGTTGCATGAGGCCCGCGGGCCGCCAGTTTGACACCCCTGCCCTAGACAAAATTTCTGTGTTTTACTGAATGATCAAAGACAGATTCTAAAGAACAAAATTGTATCATGACTTACTACTTCATCTGCAAATCCACCAGCCAGGACAAGAGAATAAGCCCCATCATTACTTCGACCATGAATTCCACCAACATGGGGCCTATGCACACCTGCTTCGCTCACCTATAAAACAAATAAGAGTCTCAAAATACCTTTGAACAGTTGAGCTACATTTACAAAATGCTTTCACATATATCATTGGACCCTAAAAGCCTCCAACTAAGAACTGCATGCCACCCAGAGTTCTACCTTTTATACATTGACATTACTTCTCCTCAACTATTTATCCCTTAGGTACTAGCTGGTAATGATTAAAACTGCTCAGGCCTAGAATTCTGAGTTTCAAAATAACTATAAAATAATCATCATCTTAACATCTATTGGTAATTCCTGCTCAACTCAGGTAAAAAAAATTGTACAGCGCTCTATTTCTCATCTTTGATTATGGCACTGTTTCCTAGTCAAATCAGAAAGGCAAGAGTCATTTTAACCTCATTCTTTTCCTTTATTCCTCAGACCCATCACAAATACTGCTGACTTGATCTCCCATTTCTCTCAAATCCATCTTTTTCTTCTTCCACTGTTTTATTCTTAGAGTCATTAATGCTTAAAAAACCTTTCTTTACTGCCTTTAGTTTTGTTCCTTCAAACCCATTTTACCATCACAAACAGAATTATCTTTTTTAAAAAATAATTAATTAATTAATTTTTGAGAGAGAGAGACAGAGACAGAGAGAGAAATGAACTGGGGGAGCTCCCCAGTTCAGCATGTGGGTCCGCACGGGCCAGGGCCGGGATTCGATCCCCGGTCCCTGGCGCTGCAAAGTGAGTGCTTAACCCACTGAGCCATCCAGGCTTCCCCCAGAATGATCCTTTTAAGAACAAATCTGCCTTTAGTTTTCTACAGCTTAGAATATATTAAATGGTCTTTCAGTATTTCAAGCCCAAATTAAGTATTACACATTGTTCTCTCGCAGTCTGGCTCTTACTAACTTCCAGCTTCTCCTTTATGGAGCTGCTATGTTTGAACCAAAACTACTCAATGTTTCCCAAATATACTACCCATTTTCTTACAGTTTACTCATGCTATTCTACTACTTCAATGACCTATTATTTCCCCATATACCTTCAATTTCTGGCTCACAGAAATAAGTGTCACTTCTTTGGGTACTTCAAACTCCCTGAGCAAAGTACTGTAAGTCATCTCTTTAACACACAGTTGTTCTTAGCAGAGAAAAACAAGCTAAAATCCAACCCTGCATAGTGGGCTAGGGAAAGAGGCACATTAGAAGCCCATGAGAAGCTGGTAAGGGCAACAGAGCCTGGATTAAGGCTTTGGAAACACTAAGTATTTCAGAAGATGGGACCACTTGATTCCCCAAAGCAGGCCCATGCCAAGACACAGCATAATTAAAATGGCAAAAGTTAAAGACAAAGAGAGAATTCCCAAAAGCAGCAAGAGGAAGGCAAGTATTACAGTAACTTATAAAGGAGCACCCATAGCCTGTCAGCTGAGTTCTGAATAGAAACTTTGTACGCCAGAGGCACTGGCAGAGAATATTCAATGCGATGAAAACCAAGAATCTACAACCAAAATTAATGTATCCAGAAAGTCTATTATTATTATTATTTTTTAAGGATTTATTTATTGTTTTTGACAGAGAGAGAGAGAGATACAGAATCAGAGACAGAGAGAAGGGGGAGGGTCCAGAACAGTCTCCACAGTTGCACATCATTGGTTTTTCCACATAGTTTCATTCCACATGAAATGGGTGGGCCTGCACAGGGCAGGAACTGGGCCAGGGTCTTGTCCGGGTGAGAAATGAACTGGGAGCACTCCCCAGCTCAGCATATGGTTCCGCACGGGCCGGGGCCGGGACTTGATCCTCTGTTCCCGGGGCTGCAAAGTGAGCGCCTAACCCACTGAGCCATCCCGGCTTCCCCCAGAAAGTCTATTATTAAAGAGCTTCCCAGACAAGAAAAAGCTTAAGGAGTTCACCACCACCAAACCAGTACTATGAAGAATGTTAAAGGGACTCTTTAAGGTGGGGGGAAAAAAAGCAAAAAATCATGAATGATAAACGGTAATAGCTTTATAACTATCAACAGTTACTTTCAATTTAAACAGATTAAAAGCTCCAATCAAAAGACATAGAGAGGGAAAGCTGGGATGGCTCAGCGGGTAAAGTGCTTGCTTTGAAGCCCCAGGGACTGAGGATCGAATCCCGGCCCCAGCCCATGCGGACCCATGTGCTGAACTGGGGTGTGCCCCCAGTTCAGTTCTTGTTGGGACCTATGCAGGAGGCTCCCGGCCCACTTCCTGCCCTGCGCAGCCCTGTGCCCGCCTGTGGAGTGAAACTATATGGAAAACTAATGTCAACTATAAAGACTGCTCTGGGCCCTCCCCCTTCTCTCTGTCTCTGTCTCTGTTTCTCTCCATCAAAAATCAGTAAAATAAATCTCTAAAAAAAACAACAAAACAAACAAACAAAAAAGACATAGAGGGTATTATACTGAGTGAAGTGTCAAACAGAGGAAGGCAGAAGCAAGTTGACTTTGCTTACAGGTAGAGTCCAAAGAAGAAAATAAACAAGTGGAACAGGAACAGGTTCATAGCTACAGAAAACACTAGGATTGTTGTCAGATGAGAGGAAGGCTCGGGGAGTAGGTGAAATAAGGGGAAGGGATTGGGAAGTTCACAAGTGGTTACAAAGTTACAGTTATGAGATGTAGGGTATAACATGGAAATATAGTCAACACTGTTGCAACAACTATGTGTGGTATCAGATGGGTGCTAGGTTTGTTGGGGTGATGGGAGGAGGGCTGGAGAGGTGAGTGAAAAAGGGAAGAGAATTAAGTATAAATTCATAGCTATAAAATAATCACAGGCACATAAAGTACAGTATAGGGCATACAGTCAATAATGTAATAACTATGTATGGCATCAGATGGGAACCAGATGTATCAGAATGATGATTTTGTAAGTTATATAACTGTCTCATCACTATGTTGTGCACCTGAAACTAATATAATATTGTATATCAAATTTAATTGAAAAATAAAGAATTATTTAAATAAAAACTATTAGTAATATATGAAAACAAAGGCAGTATAAACATGTTATTTAGAAATAAGGAGGTGGGGAAGCCGGGATGGCTCGGTGGGTTAAGCGCTCACTTTGCAGTGCCGGGGACGAAGGATTGAATCCCGGCCCCAGCCCGTGTGGAACCATATGCTGAACTGGGAGCTCCCCCAGTTCAGTTCTCTCTCTGTCTCTGTATCTCTCTCTCTCTCTCTGTGTCAAAATAAATAAATAAAAATATATTAAAAAAAAAAAAAAAGAAATAAGGAGGTTAATCCAGAAATGATTAAAATGTTAAAGTGGTTGTCTCTGAGACACAGAAAATGGGGGCCAAAATAAGGTGGGTTTTTAAAATCTAAGTCAAGTTGTAGTAGTATTTAACTTTTTAAGCAATGTACATGTATTTCACTATTTTCATTTAAAAATGTTATTAATGGTCTAAGCACCAGGGTGACTCTACCTTTATTTAAAATAAAATTTAAAACCCAGAGTGTCTCCAACTGGAAACTGCTCTACCTAAGATTTCCACCCCCACATTAAGTTTTCCATAACGATAAAATTACCTTTCGAAAAAAAAAACCAGGGGTTAATATAATACAGTCTTCTTCAAGTGGAAAACAGAAGTAATATTATTCTTAGATTATCTGGAAGTTCCCCTGACCAATACCATAACAATCATTCAGGAGGATAAGCCCCAAAGAAAAATTTTTGAGCTTTCTTAGTGTTCAATTACATTAAATGAGAACTTAACACATGACATAAAAATAATTTAGAATGTCAAATATTAAAATCCTAGCAACAGGAGAGTTGTGGGGGGAGGGGGGAAATGGACACCGGATATATGGTGGTGGAAGGGGAGCTGATTCTGGGTTGTGGGCACATAATGTGATGCATGGGTGATGTGATGCGGACTTGTACATCGGGAAACTGTCTAATTGTTACCAACCAATGTCACCCTATTAAATTTAACAATAAAAAAAAGGGGGGGGGTAAGCTGGGATGGCTCAGTGGGTTAAGCGCTCACTTTGCAGCCCCGGGGACCGGAGATCAAATCCTGGAACCATATGCTGAACTGGGAGCTCCCCCCAGTTCAGTTCTCTCTCTGTCTCTGTATCTCTCTCTCTCTCTCTCTCTCTCTGTTAAAAATAAAGAAATTTAAAAAAAAATTAAAAAAAAAAAAATTCTAGCAAGAAAAATTCTTTAGAAAGCTTAACAATAATGTTAACTACCATGGGGGAAAGCCGGGACGGCTCAGCGGGTTGAGCGCTCGCTTTGAGGCCATGAGGACCGAGGATCGAATCCCAGCTCCGGCCCAGGCAGGACCCACGTGCTGAACTGGGGAGTTCCCACAGTTCGGTTCTCTAACTGTCTCTGTCTCTGTCTCTCTCTCTATCTGTCAAAAGTAAAATAGAAATAAATATGTACTGAAGACAAAAAGATAATTTCTCTCTATAAATGTGAAAAGATAAAAAAAAAAAAAAAAAAAAATGTTAACTACCATGATTGGAACAGAAGAGTAAAACAAAGTAATGACAAGGCATAGGTGATACCTAATTCCATGATGCATGGTACTCTGTCTATTAAACTATGGGGATGAATCTACCCAATTCTACAGAACATCTTTCATTCTAACAAATGAATGCCACATGATACTAGCTAGGTTAGTCCATTTGTCATCAATGGACAGTAGTATTTGCTATAATTTGAACTATATCCAATTTTACCCTTTCAACTAAGTTAATTTTAAACATACCTGAACTCTAAATCTCCAAGTTGATCCAACAGGAATCCCAGGAATAGGACCATAATGATTAGAAGGAACTATAGTACATTCTCTAGTTCGACCAACACAAGCCATTCCCTACAAGTCAAAGAACAAGCTGTTTTAGAAATGAGCGATAATAAATCTTAATTCCCATAAAATTTGAGTAAAACAGAAACTCAACTACTTAGATGATTAACAATCTATAATTCATATGATTAAATTAAACTGATAACAAAGTAACAATTCATATGTTAAATAATATAGTTATTTGTTAATATTTCTGGTACTTAAAATAGGTATCATTTATACCATTACCACTACTGTTACTGAAATATTTTAACTTGCATTACAGTTATTATAAACATAACTAGGGAGAAAAGGAGACTCTTCTTTACCCTGCCCCAGTCTCTTCGGCTTTCAGTACTAGCTGATGGCATCTTTGCTTTCTTTTTACTCATCTTGAGTCTTTCACCAGCCTTAACAACTTCACTGGAATCAGTTTTACAGGAAGGACAATACCTTTAAAAGGAAAAGAAGAAACTTTGATAATACCATAGTAAAGCCAACAACAGAATAACAGTTTTTCTCAGTCAATGAATTTTAAGAGGTTATAATTAGTATATATTATAGAACTTCAGCGGGCATTTAAGTATTAAACTTTTCAACATAACATGGTTAGACTGTTCAAAAAAGAAACTTCATTCTTTAGAGAACTAAAGAGATTTTTAATATCATAAATTCTCAAGTTCAGTTAAAAAGCCAGGCATAGCAGTCCCATTCAAATGGCAATGAATTCTGATCTCATCACTAATCCTGAGAATGAAAATTATTCATTTGAAGTTCTTATCATTAAGAATTCTCAAAGTGAAAAATGTATAGTCTATTATAAGTATTCAGACTTCAGATGTTTATGTACATTAGCCTTATCTCTAGCTCAATTTTAACTTAGCCTAGCTGGTCATCCTACTATAACCTATACAGGTTACCTCAGAGACATTGTAGGTTCAGTAGCAGACCACCGCAACAAAATGAGTAGTGCAATAAAGTGAGTCATAAGCTTTTTGCTGGTGGAACGTGTCGCCTTCAATTTGTAAAATAAAAAACAACATCTATGAAGTACAATAAAATAAACTATGCCTGTATATCATCATAAGTTGCCTTAAATAATTTCTAAAAAGCTAGGTATAAGCATGTTTATAGAATGAAATGGGCTATTCCTATATCACCAAAGAATGTAAATTTTGTGAATATCCCAACAAAGATCAGCTGGCCACTCCCCTCATTAGTCTTAAATTTTTTCATTCATACTTTCCACTTCACATTTGCCTATTCCATGCGGCCTATAGAACAAAGAAGAAGACAACTATGCCTAACTAATTTTAACTGCCTGATTATGATATACCATGTCTAGTGCTATGGGGAAGAAAATGTAAATAGTATAATAATTCAGTCCCTGATTCTGAGAAAATTAGTTAGGCACTGAGATACACATAGAAATTCAAGGTAAAATTATGTATAAGAAGACAATAGGGGAAGCTTGGATGGCTCAGTGGGTTAAGCGCTCACTTTGCAGCACCAGGGACTGAGGATCAAATCCCAGCCCCGGCCCTTGCGGACCCATGTGCTGAACTGGGGAGTTCCCCCAGTTCAGTTCTCTCTCTGTCTCTGTATCACTCTCTCTGTCTCTGTCAAAAACAATAAAAAAAGAAAAGACAATAAATACTATCAAGTGAAATCTCTCCAAATTTGGAAATCAGAAAGGATTCCAAAAATTAATTTAAGACTGTATTTTACCTGATTTGCTACCTTTAAAACTATAATTTAATCAAAGAGCTTATGGTTAAAACAGGCATGATCTCTGATGAGAAAATAAATTCAGAGGTTAAATATCTACACATGATTTAGAGAAGTGGAAAAAATTTAAGGAGTTCCAGGTGAAGTGAAGGACCTTGATATGAATGTAGAGATGTTCCATAATCTAAAAGAGACTTCTAATTATATGATCCTAAAGTCATCCCCGGAATCCATTCCCTCATCAGGATTGTTCAGAACCTCCTATATGCCAGGCACTATTTTTTCACTGGGGATAAATGTGATGAAAATCTTTGTACACAGTTGTTAAGGAAAACTAGTAGACACAAATGAAATAATTTCAGAAAGTGGTAAGAGCTATAACGGAATTACATCAGGGTTATGGGGATGGGAAGAAACTCTGAGTCTTTAGATAAAGCGTCTGAAGTGGTATTCTAGATGAAACAGGAGGAGTGAGTCATATGAAGAAACCAGGGAAGGCATTCCAAGAGAAGAGACATGAAATGGAAAGGTCCTGAGGAAAGGAAGAAACGGAATGTTTCAAAAAACTTAAAGGTGGGTAGTGCTGAAGTTTAATAAATAAAATGGATATTGCTAAGTGATGAGGTCAGAGAGTATGCACAGGCCAGGTCATATACGGCATGGGCTTAGATTTTATTCTTAGTGCAATAGCAAGACATTAGAGGGTTTTCAACAGGTGAGTAACCTGATTCAGGACTTAGTAAGATCTGAATCTTACTGAACCAGTGGACAATGTAAAAGGAGACTAATTAGGCATTTATAATATTATAGCAGTTCAGGGAAGGGATGGTAATTTGGACAGGAGGGTGAGATGAGAGAGAGAGTATGGAGAACTGACAAGACACGCTCATATTATTGGATGTAGCGTATGTGAGCAGGGTGGTAAAGAGGGAGTCAAAGATGAAGGTATAGACTACAGATTGAAGACTGGAGGAGGAGCAGGATTTTAGGAGGTGTGTTGGTAGAATCAAGATCACCATTTGGACTCACTAATTTTGTGATGCTAGGCAAGTAAGCAGTTGAATATAGAAATACAAAGCTCAGGGGAGATTATATCTGGAGGTATAAATTCAGAATCATTAGCTTGGTATTTAAAGTCTCATGATTAGAGGAAATCATCTAGGCATCAAGTATATGAAAAGGAAACAAGTGAGTAGTGCTTTGGGAAACTGAAATCTAGTAGCTTAGAGAAAACCAACACGATGCTAAGGAGGAAAGGCCAGTGAAGTAGGAGGAAATTAGATATATCATACAATCTATAAAATCAGACTTGGCAGTTCAACAGTACAGTAAGAAGCAAACTGAGAAGTCACCATTGGGTTTGGCAATGTGGGATCTGTTTGTGTGCCTGACATAAGCAGATATAGCAGGGTAGCGGGAAGAAAAGTCAGACAGCATTGTGGAGATATGAATGGGAGGAGAGATAATGAAAATCATCTGTGGAAATAGCTCTTGAGAAGTTCTGTCATGAAGGAAGCAGAGAAATGGAGTAGGCCAGCTGGTGGGAAAAATGGGATGGGATGTGTATATGTGTGTGTGTGTGTGTGTATGTGTGTATGTGTGTGTGTGAGAGTGTGTGTGTACACTCAAAAGATTCAAGGATACTAATGAAAATGACCCAGTAATGGCAATTTGGGAGAATTCATTGCAGGAGTAAAGTTCCTAAAAAGGCTTAAGGAACTGTGAGAGTAGGTAGAGAGCTTGCATTTTATAAAGGCAGTGAACATACTGCTTATAGAAACAGAAGAAATATAGGAGACTTCAGAGGAAATATAGTTACTAGTAAAATTCAGGGTGTGACCATGAGAGACAGTTGTAGGGAGGAAAGGACATTATATCCCTTTCTTTCTCTACCACTCTTATAGCCACTGCTGTGATACAATAAAACCCTTCCCAAGCTGGGGGTGGGCAAAGGAATGGAAAACAATCTCTTCTTTACAATGATATCAGCTGCCCACCCCATTGTGATGTTAGTATTTCTGAGTATGTCATCCTTCCTACTTAAAAACCCTCCATGTTAGCAACATGGACCACAGATTAAAAAGAAAAACTTAGTATGACATTAAAAAGTTCATTATAACTTTGGGCACATTTTTCCCAGTCTCTTTACTCATCATTTCTTTTTTTGTAGCTAACACTACTCAATAGGAGAAATATAGATTCTGTCAAGTATATCTGACCTTGGTCCCTGATTCTAGTTAATAAAATTATAGAATTAAATACAATAATCCATACAAAGCACTTTGTTAGTGTCTAGCATATATAGCACTTAATAATTGTTAGGTCCTACAGTAGAGTCTCCAGAACTCTAGCAACTGGCAATCAAGAAAGTGGGAAGAAAAAAAAAATCGAAGAAATATACTTTCAATAAAAATTAAAGGGGAAGCTGGGATGGCTCAGTGGGTTAAGTGCTCACTTTGCAGCGCCCGGGACCGGGGATCGAATCCCAGCCCCGGCCCGTGCGGAACCATATGCTGAACTGGGAGCTCACCCAGTTCAGTTCTCTCTGTCTCTGTATCTCTCTCTCTCTCTGTGAAAAATAAAAAAAAATAAATAAAAATATATTAAAAAAAAAAAAAAAAAATCTCTAGGGGAAGCCGGGATGGCTCAGTGGGTTAAGCGCTCACTTTGCAGCGCCTGGGACCGGGGATCGGATCCCAGCCCCGGCCCATGCGGAACCATATGCTGAACTGGGAGCTCCCCCAGTTCAGTTCTCTCTCGTCAAAAATAAATAAATAAATAAATTAATTAATTAATAATAAAAAAAACCCACAAAAAAAACCAATAAAATAAAACAGAAGACATTTAAAAAAAAAAAAAATTAAAATCTCAGCATGTTATGCAGCTGCACCATGCAAAACCTGACTTTGCATGAGAGGCACAGGGCCTCAAATCAAGTTGATATTCATTCATTTTTCAAGAAAGCTGCACATACAGCATCATCTACTGATGTAGACCCAAAACCATTCACTCCTCTTCTGATCCTGTCCTAGCCACATCAGATCCTGATGCGATGTCTACCCAGTAAACTCTCTACCTCTACTGTAACAGTTGTAAATGTGTATGTGTCTATTTTTTAAATTACTTGAAGCTAAAAAAATTGTTAGTGAAGTTCATTAAGCTGAAGTTTATTGACTGCTATTTAACTAAAAATGCACACTGCATTCACATAGCTGTTTATATAATAAAACTATTATATTAAGTTGTCTTCATCTGTCTTAACTTGCTTTTAATTACTGTATTTCAATATTAATACCAAGGCAATACAGAGTTTATGGCATGGTATACCATGAGGTATAGTATTATTTAGGTCTATTTTTAATAGTAACTCTCAAGCAACCAGAAACTACATTTATCTGGCATTTACCAATCCCCATGGATGGCAGTTAACTGAGAGTCTACTGTATTATATAACATAATAGGTGCATCTAAAATAATTGGGATTAGAAAGAACCATCCACAAAGGCTTCTCAGATAAAGTCATATTTAAGTGACCTGAAGAATGAATGAATAGCATCCTGAAATTAAGCAAAGAGAAAAACGGTTCCAACAAGAAAATATGTCAAGTGTGAAAACCCAGAGAAGAGAAAGAGAAATATCTTTCAAATAGCTCAAAGATATTTAATCTAGCAAGAACACAGAAAATTTGGGAAAATGGAAGGAAGTGGTAAGAGACAAACATAGCTGGAAAAATCAACTAAAAAATGTTGAGAAGAGCCCTGTAAGGCAACACACAGCCTCTGAAGCAAAGGGTAACACAATCAGATTTGCATTTTTGAAAGAACACAGGCCTCATATGAGAAGAGACTGGAGGGATTAAATATGGAACTAGAGACTGACTCAAAAGCTGTTGTAAAAATTGAATAAAGGTATCAATACCAAATAACCAGACTATAAAACATTAAGCACTTTCATATACATTATGTATCTTTAAAAATCTATTTTTGGTAGTTCAAATACGTATTTCTCATTTAATTCTTACTATAGCAACAAACAAACAAACAAACAAACACCCCCCAAACCTGATAATCATACCAGTATTCCTCTTCAGGGACCTTGTCCAAAGGTGGATTCAGGCAGTAAATATGAAAGGCCATGTTACATTCATCACAGAGAAGCTGCATGTTGGGCTCCTGTTTTCCACCACACACATGACAGGAGCAGGAATGGCATTTCTTATCTGGGTCTCCGCCACAAAAGTCACATTCAGGGTCATTTTTCCCTATTAAGAATAAAATTATAGCAAGCTCAATCTTAAAATCATTTTTGGGGAAGCCGGATGGCTCAGTGGGTTAGGTGCTCACTTTGCAGCGCTAGGGACTCAGGATCGAGTCCCCGCCCTGGCCCGTGCGGAACCATATGCTGAACTGGGAGCTCCCCTAGTTCAGTTCTCTCTCTGT
>PVKE010001025.1:87340-112253 GCA_004027555.1 Craseonycteris thonglongyai | reverse complement strand
GGATTCGATCCCCGGTCCTCATGGCCTCAAAGCGAGCGCTCAACCCGCTGAGCCGTCCCGGCTTTCCCCTCGTTTTTTTTAATATTTATTTTATTGTTTTTTGAGACAAGGTGAGAGAGAGAAGGGGGAGGGCCCAGAGCTGTCTCCATAGTTGCACGTCATTAGTTGTGACGTGGTTTTGTTCCACACAGGTGGGTGTGGGGCTGCGCAGGGCGGGAACCCGACTGGGTGCCTCCCACATGGGAGGCGAGAACTTTTGCTGCCGAGCCATCCTGGCGGTTACCAGTTGCACCCCAGTTCAGCATATGGGTTTGCACGGGCCGGGGCCGGGATTCAAACCCTGGACCTCGAGACTGCAATGAAAGCCCTCAAGCACTGAGCTATCCTGGCACCCTTAGTGGAGGGCTGTTTTTAATGTCACCAATATTGCCTGTGTTCATCTGATCTCTGTGTCTACCTGCCTCACAGGTAGAACCCCTGGCACCTAGCTCACGTATCTCACCTGCCTGTTGCTGGGAGAGGGACCCCCGGGGGGCACGGTTGCGGTGAACATCCTTGCACATGTGTCCTGGGCCAGGAGATGAGTGCTAGAGTGGGGGGTGGGGTCGTGGGTGTGCACAGACTGGGAAGGATGCGGAGGCTGTGGGGAGAAGCAGTGAGTTCTGGGTCCTTGAGGCCCAGGGGTTGAGGGCGACCCATTTTCTCCAGAGAGATGCTTCTGTTGTAGCAGTCTGTCTCCACCACCAGATTGAAGGCACTCAGGGTGGCAGATGGCGGGGCGGGGAGCAAGGGAGCTGTGTGTGTGTGCGTGTGTATGACTGTGCATATGAATGAGTGTGTGTGTGCACCTGTGTGTGAGTATGTGTGACTGTGCATGCATACGTGTATGTGCATGTACATGTGTGCATGCCTGCATGTGTGAGTGTGTGACGGCATGTGCATGTCTGAGCATGTACATGGGTGGTGTGCATATGTGAGCATGTACACATGTGTGTGGGTGTGTGCGGGTGTGGGGGCATGTGTACATGTGTATACGTGCATTGTACGCATGGGGGTCCTATGTGCATGCGTATGTGAGTGTGCACATGTGTATGCACATACATGCATGTGAGCACGAATGCATGTTGAATGTGTGCACAAGTGCAGGTATGCATGGGGCATCTGTGTGAGCATGTGTGCATGCACGTGTGAGTGTGGGGCATGTGCATGTATGTGTGTATGTCATGTGTGCGTGCATGTGTGTGAGTGGGGCGTGTGTGCATGTGTGTGAGTGTAGGGGCATGTGTGCGCGTGTGCACCTCCTAACCGGGAATTGATGTCTTCTCTTCAGGAAGGGCTGGGAATTAGTACCAGGTCCCGGCAGGTGGCCACAGTGTGCTGTCCTGCGATCGGTGACTCAGAGGCCCGGTTTGGGTGCCTGGGTCCAGCAATCAGGGGCCTGCGTGAGGATTGAGCAGAGCAACTCTGTGGGGCTTAGGGCTTCAGTGACAAGGGCCAGCAGGACAGGGCGGGTCCTCCCTTCCGTACCCCTCATGGCCGGGAGGCCAGCGCTGCAGACACTTCACGCGGAGTGGCTCACAGGGCCACCAGCTCAGCCCGCGAGGTGGGCAGCGCAGGCAGGGGTCAGCACCGGCCCAACTGAGCACGGGATGCGATGGGGTGTCTTGCCCCCTGCAGGGCCTGAGGAGCATTCACACATCCCTCCTCAGTCACCTGCTTTGGCTCGCAAGACTCGAGATGTGGGGAGGGAGAGCCTGCCTTACCCACAAGGCCCAGGGCCCGGTGACTCATCCTGACCTGACAAGCGGGGGCCCCTCCCAGGCATTGGGTGCCGAGTCTGAGGCCGTGGCCATGGGAGTGCTCGCAGGCCTGTCGCTGCCAGCTGCCTAATAAGGTCAGGGGCTCAGCAAGCCCGGCCGGGCAGTGAGCTCACGTCCTAAGAGCTCAGAGAGCAGGAGGGCCCCCGCCAGCCCTCCCCATCCCCGTGCGGGGATGACCTGGGCCCCATGCCTGACTCGGGCCCTCCGACGTCCTGACACCGGCGCCCTGCCCGGCCCAAGTGTGCGTCTCGGAAGCGTGCAACCCCATCTCTTTCCACGGGCTTGTGCTCATAAGAGACAGGAGCTCTCCTTTCCTACCTTCTTCTTTAGAGATCGAGGCCACGTAGCCTGGTGGTTATAACCCAGTAATGTCACTGCTCGTGAAGCTGTCTTGGGGGTCCCCTTCTCCTTTTGGCCAGGAAAACTGGGGGGGGGGGACACACAGCTTATTGAAGTTCTCGGTGACAACGTCCATTAAAGTCAGATTAAGCTTTGCCCCCGCACCCGCCCTATACCGGACACGGGCATCGTTCCTCTAAGATTTCTGAGCCCTGTTTCTAGAAGCCTGCTCCTCTGCCTCTCAGGACTGCGTGTGACAGGAGGGCTGGCTCCTCCCCCGGGTACAGGTGGGCAGGACTCCGCTCTAAGAATGCTGAGTGATGAGCCCACGGGGAGCCCGGGAAGCTGGCGGAGCTGGTTCTGAACCTGCTCTTGGTTACCAGTGAGAACCTCACCTGAGTGCCTGCCACCGCACGCAGGTTCTCTGCTGGGCCCAGGACGCAGTGGGGAAGGAGGCCTAAGGAACATCTCTGCCTCCCTGGGAGGAGCCCCGTCGTGGGTGGGCTCAGAGACTCGGACCCCGTGGCTCCGGGACCCCGAGTTCTATGGAAGGACCCAGATGGACTCCTTGCTGCTTCTGGCTTGGAGGGCAGGCGGAACTGGAGAGAACATTCTGGGGCGCTGCCTACCTCCAAGCCAGGCTGAGTAAAGGGCCTGGACATGCAGCCTCGGGTCCCCCGGGATTCTCTGGTGATGTCTATAATAGAAAGGGGGTGTGGCAGTAACGAAGAAGGCAGGAACAACAGCCAAACAAAGCCCTGCTTGCCTAACCCTTAGTCAGTTAGAGTAGCTCTGGAAATCTGTGGTTAAGGGAGGCAGGGGGCAGATTGGGAGGGGGAGTGTAGTCTCATCCTTCCAGGGGGAGGCAGAGGGCATGTGGGGGTGGGGGGGGCGTGTAGCCACTTCCGGCCCAGGGAAGCTGCCAAGAACATCAGGAACTCCGGCCCTGCGTGATTTTTGGAAAAGGAACTGATGAAGTCCTTCTCTAAGGGCTCTGTGCTGCTTTGCTCCCCTTCTAGAAGCGGGGGTGTCCTCTGCTTATTAGAGAGAGGTTGATCGGAGCTCCTTGCCAACCCCCGGTAACCGCACTCAAGTCAGCCGGGACTGTTTACCTGGCGCCCCGCCTCCCCAGTTCTGGTCTAGATTCCAGAAATGCCCCCTCACCTTTGAGGGGCTGAGGTGTGGCCATGGCTCCTGTGTGACACACAGCAGCCCAGGGCTCAGGAGAAGCCGCCTTCCCACTGTCAGCCCCCCACATCCTCAGCTGCACATCGCTGCACCCCAAAGAGGCAGCACCTGCCTTTTAGGGGGGGAACTGATGTGAGACGCCCCCCAAGATGGTGCTCCTTGTGTCCCCGTGGCCCTCACGGGGCCCCGGCTTCTATCTGATGGTGCGCCATCTTATCCCGGCCGCCCCGGGGTAGTCTGAGTGCTCCGACTCCCTATCTTCCCTCCTCAGAGCTCCTCTGTCCCTGGCCTGTGAGAAGGTCCCACCCTGTGGTCACGCTTCCCCAGCATCTCACTCCCCACCCCCGGCCCCTCAGAGCCTGTTTGGGGCAGGGCTGAGCTCCCGGACCTGAACTTGGGTGCACGGCCTGCTGATGGCAGAGCGCTGTGCCTCTCCCGCTGGGACACCCTGCTGGGGTATGTGTGCTGGGAGGGGGGGAGGGGGCATGGGGAAGGGGCTGGTGGGTTTGGACTCCTTTTCTGGCCTCTTCCCACCTCATAGAAGTGAGATCGGGTGGCAGGATTCTCCATGGGTCCATGAAGGCTAGATAGAACTCTAACATCACTAGAGGTCATGACCTCTAGATGCCAAGTTGCTGAAATTGTGGGATGTGTATTGCTGGGTCTGGGAGAAACGAGAAAGGAAGACTGGGCTGTACCTAAAATTAGTCCCCTGCCTTGGATGTGACAGGCTGCAGGGGCCACCCAGGCCGGGGGCCGGGTGGGGAGGCAGTTCTCCTGAGCCAGTTCCCTCAGCTCAGGCTGCGGCCATCAGCTCAGTGAAGTCACCACTGTCACCTAGACCGTTGGGCTAGACTGAGTCCCTCCTGCCTTGTCAGGAGCTGCATGGCCGTGGCGGGTCTAACTGTTTCTTTTTGTCTCTCTTTGACTCTATTTCAGACATCCAGTTGTCACCGGTATCCAGGGAGCCCCCCTCCTCCTTTAGCCGCCCCCACCGCGCTTGCCGGTTGTTGCCAAGACTGCCTCCATGGTAACGTGTACCTGCTGTTGGCACCTCCATCTGGGCAAGCTGGTCTAAACTAGGAACCTAGCGACCCTGGACAGCCGCTTCCGTTCCCACCTGGGGACACCAATCATCGCAACACGAGGTCCGGCTTCTACTCGGCTCCCCCATCCTCTTCCTCTTCTCACTGCCAAGCTTCATACTAGGAAAAGGACCGGGGCTGGACGCTCTGCCACTTACTGTACACGACACAGCCGATCGGTGTCCTCACTGGGAGCCCCGAGAAGCCAGGAGGAGGCAGGGAGGCCACAGGCCCCGGTCTGTTGAAGGAAAACACATTGTCTTGGGTTGACGGGACTGGGGAGAGCGCTCAGAATGGCGAACCCGACGGAGCATGCCTTTCTGGCCAACTCGACGGTGGAGAGCCGCGAAGGGGACTTTGGCTGCACTGTGATGGACCTACGGAAGCTCATGGAGCTGCGCTCAACCGACGCCCTGAACCAGATCAACGTCCACTATGGGGGCGTCCTGAGCCTCTGCAGGCAACTGAAGACCAACCCCGTGGAAGGTAAAGTCCCCATCGGGGGCTGGAGCGGAGGAAGGTGGCTCGTGTTAAGAAATGCTGGCTCCCTAGCTTCTCGAGAAGGCGTATTTGTGGGGCCCTCGCGGGTGTGTCTGGTGGGAAACGAACGTACGGTCTCTGATGCCCTAAAAGTGAGAGAGACGGTTTGTGGTCCCCAGACACCATGTTTCGGGACTGTGTGTTGTTCTCTGAAGATCCTCGCTCCCTCCTCTGTCTGTCTCAGTGCGCAGGAAGCAGGGTCTTTATCTCTGTCTTGGACACATTTGTGTTAGATGTGCTTTTATCAGTTCTGTATCAGTCTCTGATTACAAAAGGTTTTAGAAGTGATTCTTTCCCACTTGGTCTCGAACAGTGTAATTGGGAGGGTGGGCGCAGCACAGGAGCAGTACGTCCATCGGCCCGGCTCGCTCTTCTCTCACATACACCGTGACGATGAGGCTCACGGTCGTGAGCTCTGTGTAGTTGCACCCACCACATCGTTGGGCTACTCGCTCTGGTTCCGGTCGGGGAATTCTTGATGACTTGTTCAATCCTGCCTGATGCGCTGTTAATGCCGTTCTTACAGCAATGACCTCCTCGTGTGTGTGTGTGTGTGTGTGTGTGTGCGCGCGCGTGTGCATGCGACAGGACTGAAGGGCGAGGAAGGACAGGGAGCTGTCACACTGCAGCCTCTCCCCAGACGAGTGGGACACTGAGCGGTCTGGCTGGGCCGGGTGCTGGTCCGCAGGTGCCCCCGGGAGCCGCACTGCTCAGCTGCAGACCTCTGATAAGAATAAAGGCCTCTACCTGGGGCTCGAACTCAGTTCCCGGAGAGCAACCCTTCTCTGTTTTCTGTTGTAAACAGATTGCTGTTTTAAACCACAGCTGCTAAGGGTCCTAATGGAACTTGGACTTTATAACATTTCTGACATTAACAAGGTTTTTAAATTAGTTTTTTTCAGTTTGATGCATTTTCTTTTTAGATGTTTTATTGTTTGAGAGAAGGAGAGAGAGAGAGAGAGAGAGAGAAGTGGGAGACCGGGAGCAGTCTCCATAGTTGTGCGTCATTAGTTGTGACGTGGTTTCATTCCACACAGGTGGGCGGGGGCCGTGCAGGGCGGGAACTGAACCGGGGGCCTCCCACAGGGGAGGCGAGAACCTCTTTTTTTTTAGCTTCTCGGCTGTCATTCGTGTTAGTGTGTTGTATGAGCCCCAAAACAATTCTTCCAACATGGCCCTGGGAAGCCAGAAGGCTGGACACCCTGGCTCACAAGCTAGTGAACAGATCATGTGCTTTTTGGAGGGTGGGGAGCCCCACGAGGGGATCTGAAAAGGGCATTTCGAAGGTGTGTTAACATAGCTTCACAGAACAATGGGCGGGACTGGCTTAAAGAGGCAAAGACCCGTTAGGCCTGCGTGTGCCAACCGTGGGGCCTCCCCAGTGAGGAGTTCATGTCAGATCACCCTGTGAGGTCAGTTTCGGTTGGATTGATTAGAGCCCCTTTTCCCTGCACATATGTGTGCCTGGTGAAATGCCTCCTTGTGACCCACGCCGATGTTACCTTAATGCCGGCTCATGGTCCTTGAACATACATTGGCGGCCAGCCGGGGTCCCCACCAGCCACGCATCAGTCAGACACGGAAGACTTGGGGTTGCTGAGGACACGGGGCCGAGGGAGTGAAACATGGGAGGAAAGTTTAGGAAATGGGGTGGGGTGCACACAGAAGCAGATCTAGGAAGGAGTGGGGGGAGGCGAGCGGACCCCCCAAGCAGCCCCAGAACAGTCGTGCCTGGGAGTGGCCCAGGCCAGCCTAGTGGCTTCATGCGGGGAAGTGTTTAGTACTTGGGGTGGGAAAGGTTTTCACAGCCTGTGGGAAGCAGCACCATGGCCAGATGGCGGCAATAGGAGTGAACGTGCTGCCCCCACCCCCACCCCCACCCCGCAGGGAATTCCTCGTTGCATCCTGGGAGTTCCCTGTCTGGTTCCAGTTACCATCTGGGGCTGAATCAGACCATCAGGGCGCAGCTGGCTAGGGGCCTGCTCTGCCCAGGGGCAGAGCCGTCTTGTGGGAAGGGGGTGAAGTCTCCCTGTGCCAGAGTCGGGGTGTTCAAACCCAGCCCAAAGCAGAGGAGGTCCAGCCATGTGGCGGGTCTCTGCACAACTGCCCGCCCCCCAGGTGTTTTGGGGAGAACAGGGAGGGGGCATCCTCCTGGCTGTGACCTGGAGGATATTGCTTTGTCTCTGGGGCACAATCCTCGAGCTGTGGGCGTGTTCATTCAGAGAAGCCAAAGGAGGCACATTGTTCGTGGTCCTCCAAGGAGCTGCCGGAAGCCGGCGGGTCTCTGGGCGGACCTGAAGCCACTCTCCCGGGCGCCGGTTTCTAAAGCAGGGGTAGCACCGTGTGCTGCCGTCTGTTCTCACAACCCCAGAAACCCCTCCCGCCTGCTGTCCACGTGGGAGGAGGCTCAGCAGCTCTTTGGCAACGTCCAAACGCAGACAGCTGGGAAGTCCCAGGGGGCGCCCCGCCCTTCTGAGGCCCGGGGAGCCCTGATAAGGGGCCTGCCAGAGCCTCTCCCCGGCCCTGGGTCCTCGCACAGGATCCCAGCACACACAGAGTTTCCACTGCTGCTCCCCGGGTGTCCCGCCAGCCAGGGCAGGGGCAGGGGGGCGGGGGCGATGACTTCACAGCCCCACAAGAATGTCGCCTCTCCCAGCTCACATGTTCAGTCTGGTTCACGGGGCGGGAGCTCTCCTGACTGGGTGGGGCTCGCTCCCTCGCAGGTTCTTGGGGACGAGGTGCCCCCTTGCTCTCTGGTGCACGTCCAGGGGAGACCCTGGCCCTGTGTTCCAGCATGCTCTCCCCGCCCGGTCTCCCCCTGCCCTCTCCAGGAAGCCCCATATTCGAGACATGAGCACAGAAAGCCGGGGCTGACTGACACCCTTTCCCGGGCTGGGCTGGGCAGGCGTGGACGCGGTTACAGCGGCTGCGATCGGCCCAGCCGCCTCAGGGGCAGGAGGAATTGGGATGGAAAGCCGGAATTGGGGGCCGGCCAAGCCCCGGTCCCGCGGGCTCTGTGCCCTGTCACACGTCAGAGCGAGGATTCCTGGGGCCCCTCCCTGCCACTGGGCTTGCTGGGAACCGGGCCGGCCACGTGGCTTCTTAAGGGAGCTGTTGAAGGGCCCAGAGTGACGGGACTGGGAGCAGATTGATAAAAGGGCCCCAGGGAGGCATGTGACTGTGTGGGCATCCGGGTGAGCGCGAGCCCTTCCCTCTCGTTTGCCACAGCATGTCTCGTTTCCCTGCCTGGGTCCCACAAAAGACTGCAACGCACCTTTTCTTGAGCACAAAATGTGTAGGTTGGACTCTTGACAAAGCCCGCGTCACCATCCGAGGACAGGAAGGAGGCAGGACCGAGGCAGGACCATTCACCACAGTTGTAAACTGCAGGGCAGGGCAGGGCGGCTCTGTAGCGGATCAAGTCGGGTGACCCCCGCCCCCAGCTCCACACCCGTTAGCCTGCGACCCAGGGGCAAGACTGAGGGGTGGTCGCAGCAGGCAGGAACGGCACTACTAGAGCCCGTTAGAACCGGAAGGGCCCCAGCGGGTCAGTCCCCTGAAACGAGACCCCTGTCCCTGCCGGCTCCTGGGGTGTGGGGGGTGACGGAACCCCCCAGGCCTCAGTCTGCTTGCGTGTGAAACGGGGTTCACCGTGGGGCTCATGGTGCTAGAACGAGAAGGCACAGGGGTGCCCAGTGGAGCGCCGGAGTCAAAGGGTCGGGGCCGGGGGCTCCCGAGGGGCCTTGCAGGACACGTTCAGTGCCCGGTTTCACTCCATGGAAAAGCCACCCGAGGATGTCGTGGGCTGGGTTTGAAGCATGTGGTTCTGGTGACCGTGTTGAGAAGAAGGTGCCGACAGGAGGGCAGGGGCAGAAGCAAGACCAGCTAGAAGACAGTGACAATCCAGGCGAGAGGTGGCCGCGGCTCAGACCAGGCAGCCGCAGGGGACAGGGGGAGGGATAAGTTTGGAAGGTAAAGCGGGTGGGGTCTCCTGACCGAATGGATTAGTGGATGAGAGAGAGGGAGAGTCAGAGATGATCGCAAGGTGTGGACGTGCGAACATGGAGGGCAGGGCCACCCCAGCCCGGGCACCTTGAGCTAGAGGGGTGTCCTTAAGCCGCCAGGTGCTCTCTGACACGGGTGTCGGTCTGCCTTCCCAATCGCGTGCTCACCCTGGTGAAGCAGGGAACCGACAGCCTCTTGCTCCCCACACGTGGTGAACCCTGCTTTTCCTGAGGAGCGTCCCAGGCAGATTCACAGGTGATCAGAACTGTCCCTCTGGAAGCCAGGCCCCGGGGCAGTGTCCTGCGTTGGCACAGCCTCCTTGTCAGGGTTCCCGGGGAGAAGGAGGTGGCAGGACCTCTGCCCACCCAGAAGCCTGCTTTCCCAGGCCCTCGCCTTCCCGGCCAGCTGGGAACCTAGTTCTTCTGGGCAGAGGCGGCCGGAGCCTCTGGGAAGCGGCCCAGCCTTTTCTGGCGCTGGCGCCAAGGCCAGCTCCCTGCGGAGCTCAGCTCCAGGCCCCAGGGGTGCAGGGGTGAGGCTGGCCAGTGCCCCCAAACAGCTCCCTGCTTTTTCCTCCCAGGCACCAGCAGGCAGGGTGGCCTCACCCCCGACCCCCACTGCTCTGTCCCAGGTGGAGAAGCGGCAGCCGTCCCAAACCCGCACACAGCACCCCCTCGGTCCCTGCTCCCCCAGACCTGACCCCCTCTCTCTTCTGGCCGTTGAAGACATGACTCCTGGGGCCTGTTCAGTGGGGCCCCCTGCCGTACCCCCACACCCGTCGTGCCGGGCCCTCACGTGAGCCAGGGCTCCATCTCCCCTGCAGCACCCCCACGCCTGCCGTGCCGGGCCCTCACGTGAGCCGGGGCTCCATCTCCCCTGCGGCACCCCCATGCCCGCCGTGCCGGGCCCTCACGTGAACCGGGGCTCCATCTCCCCTGCCAGCATTCCATCACTGCTCATCCTGGGGCCCTGGGTGCCCACTGTCCTCTGGGTCTATAAGTGGACCCCCCCTCCAATTCTGAGCCCCCTCAGCTGCCCCACCCGGCCCATGGGGACCCGTGGGGACCCGTGACCAGTGCAGCCCACGGCGTCAGGGCCCAGGCCCGGTTGCTGCCGGGTGTGAACCCGGTAAACGCCCATGGGCGGGAATTGGAGCGCTAGGCCGGCCCTTCCCTCCACTTGCAGACCCCTGGGGCCCAGCAGGGGCCTAGCTGGAAGGATGGCACTGAGCGCCCGTCTTCTCTCCGGGCACACACCTGGCATGTGGGTGCACACTCACATAGGTGTGCAAGCATGCGTGTTAGGGGGCGTGTGCTGGTGATCAGGCCTGGTGCTGTCTGCCTTTGTGGGTCCTTTTAGTTCTTTTTTAATTCAACCTGAACAGTGGTACTGCTCTTAATACTGAGTACTTACTCTAAGTAGTGCTTCTCTGTGTACCCAGTACTTACTCTATGTAGTGCTTCTGTTAGTACCCAGTAGTTAGTCTAAATAGCACTTCTCTAGTACCCAGTACTTATGCTACATAGTGCTTCTCTTAGTACCCAGTACTTAGTCTAAGTGATACTTCTCTTAGTACCCAGTACTTAGTTTAAGTAGTACTTCTCTAGTACACAGTACAGTCTTAGTGGTACTTATCTTAGTACCCAGTACTTCTCCATGTGATACTTTTCTAGTACCCAGTACATGGTCTAAGTCAGGGGTGGCGAACCTTTTGGCGATTGAGTGCCAAAGTTTATGAAATAAGAGCATACTCGCTCGACTCGCGTGCCAACCCATCGAGTGAGATAGAGGTATCGATATTTTTATGTCTATAAGAGGCATAGGATGTTTTTATAACAAAAAACAATAATTCCATGTGCCACTTTGGGCACGCGTGCCATAGGTTCGCCACCCCCGGTCTAAGTAGTCCTTGTCTTAGTACCAGTACTTAGTCTAAATGGTACTTCTCTCAGTACCTAGTACTTCTCTACAGAGTACTTAGTGGACGGTAATACCTCTTAGTGGAGTGTGTAGATACGTCTGTGTGAAAGAAAAGGAAGGGTATGTGTGCTCAGAGGGGATGCCCAAAGTTGGAGCCTCAGAGCCTCTGTCTGTTGATCTCGTAAAGCCGCCGGAACTTGAAATTGGGACAGCTGTGGGCGCGGTGTCCCCTCTCCTCCTAGCGTGACCTTGAGCTGACAGCTCACTCTTCCTGGCCTTTGTGTGTGAGCCAGGGGAGGGAAGCTGAGTCCGCTTCTAAACCGTCACCAGCACTGACACGTTCACATGACAGCGTAGGTCATGTGGGTCCCGGGAAGCATCTCGGGGTCTGTGTTAACCGAGTGGGAGCCGAGCGCGGCTCAGTGAGGAATAGACGTCCCTGCTCTGACAGCTCAACCCTGAGCCTGGGACCCGCCGGGCTCAGTTTGCCCACTTTTACTTATTTATTGTTTCCAGTGGGTCCGTTTTTAGGCTGGAAGGTTCACAGGCCTGCGCCCTGGGCAGGTTGGGGTGCTGGGTCACCCTCACTGCATCTCATGCTTGGGCGGGTCAGGAAGCGTCTTTTTTCAAAGACGTCTTTTCACTGCCTCCTTCGGCGGTTCCTCACTTCCCCCTTTTCCTCACGCGCGCACCCCACTCCTGTCCCCTTGCCAGGCCTCTCTGGGAACCCCGCAGACCTGGAGAAACGGAAGCAAGTGTTTGGGCAGAACCTGATCCCCCCCAAGAAGCCCAAGACCTTCTTAGAATTGGTGTGGGAGGCCCTCCAGGACGTCACCCTCATCATCCTGGAGATCGCAGCCATCATCTCCCTGGTCCTGTCCTTCTACCGCCCGCCGGGTGAAGAAAATGAACGTGAGTGTCCCGGGCGGCCTGGCCTGGTTCCGACCCGGCTCCTTCCAGGACCACCACCTGCAAGTACTCAGTGTGTGTGGTCGACCGAGGGCAGCTTAGCGGTTTTCCTGCACCATCGAGAGGAATCGGTGGGCAGCCGGGAAGCGCGTCTCCCGCCCTTCCCGGTCCTGGCTCCTCTCCCCCTTCTCCCATCAAATCCTTATTCACAATGTCACAAGCCCTCTCCCCCGCCCCCAGCCTACACAGCCCTGCCTCTCAATGTGTCCCCACCAGCACGGCTGGCCTTTTGGGGTGTAGCAGCGGGAGCCTGACTCCCCTGGGAAGCCGGAGTCCTTTACACATGACTCACCTGTCATTTGCACTAGTGTGCTCTGTGCTGTTGCCGCTTTGGGGGTTGTCGCATATAGTCACGTGGTGAAGAAGGGACACCCCATCCTGCTGTCCTCCAACATCCCGGGGAGCAGGGGCAGCTCGCCCACCTGGGAGTTTTTGGGTTTTTTTTAAGATTTATTTTTATTGTTTTTTTGAGAGAGACAGAGAGAAGGGGGAGGGCCCAGAGCCATCTCCATAGTTGACAGCATTAGTTTTCCATATAGTTTCACTCCACAGGTGGGCACAGGGCCCCGCAGGGCAGGAACTGGGCGGGGAGCCTCCTGCATGGGCCCCGGCAAGAACCGAACTGGGGGCCACACCCCAGTTCAGCATATGGGCCCGCATGGGCCAGGGCCAGGATTCAATCCTTGGGCTCTGGGGCTGCAAAGCAAGCGCTCAACTCGCTGAACGATTCTAGCTTCCCCAAGTTTTATTTGTTATTGTTCATGCTGGGGGGTCGCAGGGCCGCCCCACGTTTACCATTGGTGTCAAAAGCCCCCAGTGACCCCTGTCCTCCCTGCCCCCGGGGCTAGAGTGCGGCCTCCCCGTGAGCAGTGCAGAGGACGAAGGGGAGGCGGAGGCCGGCTGGATCGAGGGGGCCGCCATCCTGTTCTCGGTGATCATTGTGGTGCTGGTGACGGCCTTCAACGACTGGAGCAAAGAAAGGCAGTTCCGGGGGCTGCAGAGCCGCATCGAAAAGGAGCAGAAGTTCTCGGTCATCCGCAATGGCCACATCATCCAGCTGCCAGTGGCGGAGATTGTGGTGGGGGACATCGCCCAAGTCAAATACGGTGAGCACCCTGCGTGACCGCACCCGCGCCGCCCTCCCCATCCGGGAGCTGGGGCCATGGGCACCGTGAGGGGGCCAGGAACCGCCAGGGGCCCAGACGGACAGGACCCCAAGCTGGGTTAGCTCCTGGGTGAGCGTCCAAGGAGGCCATAGGAAGGATGTTCAAAGAAAGGAGTCACGAAACACACCCAGGAGGTTGTCAGCCTGCATCCAGAAGTATGTATGTGACGTGCAGGTTGTGGAAAGGTGTTTGGGGTCAGTGATTGTGTGAACCTGTCACACCTGGAGAGGAGTCTTGTCCCGGGTTGGGGGATGCTGAAGTCGTCTTTCCCAGGCCCTCCGGCTACTCCGGGGCCCCTGGGGGCAGCCCTGGGATGGGGCTGGGTGGTCCCACCCCCCGCCAGGCTCTGACCTCGCTGCTTCCCCCCCTGTGCACAGGTGACCTGCTGCCCGCAGATGGGATCCTGATCCAAGGGAACGACCTGAAGATCGACGAGAGCTCCCTGACCGGAGAATCGGATCACGTGAAGAAGTCCGTGGAGAAGGACCCCATGCTGCTCTCAGGTAGCTCCTGTGGTCACCGCAGTCCCTGGCCATGCCACACTGACGGCCATGCCACACTGAGGCCATGCCACACTGACGGTTCTGCTCTGCTGTCTCCCGGCCCCGCCTCTTCTGCTGGCCCCGCCCCATCTCTCACCCCGCCCCTTCTCCCGGCCCCGCCCCACCTGCTGGCCCTGCCTCATCTCCCGGCCCCGCCCCACCTGCTGGCCCCGCCCCTTCTGGCCCCGCCCCATCCCCCTTAGGTACTTGGTAACCTGAGAGAAGTTGGCTATGACAAGGGCTGTGGGGGCCTTGGGAGGGCTCTGCGGCCTGGGGGCCGGGGCGGGAGCCTCAGCCTGAGGCAGTTACACGCACAGTCTCCTTGCGTGGTCTGCTCCACTGGTCTTGACTTCTTCCTACACTCTGCGGAGCTGCCCTTCTCCGTGGAGGAGGAAGAGGGGCTGTTGTTTCTCAGTCTGTGTTTCACAACAAAGCATGGCTAGGTGTCCAACAGCCATACTCCCCCCACCGGGTTCTTCCTCGTTCAGGGACCCACGTCATGGAAGGCTCTGGCCGGATCGTAGTGACTGCTGTGGGCGTCAACTCGCAGACCGGCATCATCTTCACTCTCCTGGGGGCCAGTGAGGGAGAGGAGGAGGAGAAGAAGAAGAAGGGTAAGGGGCACTGGGCACACCATTCCCTGGCCTCCCGTCCCTGTGGACACACCAGGGGGCAGGGGGCAGCTCGGGATGGGGGAACCTCCGCAGGAAGCGCGCAGGGTCCACGCGCCGGCCTCAGCCCTGGCTCTCCGGGGCGCGGCCAGGGAAAGCAGGTCCGGGCTCTGGGCTCCTGAATCGGGCTGCATTTGGGCCTGGGTGCCGGTGCCTGTTGGCGGGTTGTGACGGAGGTGAGTTGTGAAGTGCACCCCCTTCTCCCGCCCACCTGGGGGATTCATGAACCAGGAGGGTTAAGAAGCTGGCCTGGAGGTTTCCTGCTGCACCCAGGCTGTCAGGGGGAGAGACGGAGCTGGCCGAGTGGGCAAGCGGCCCAATCATCCGCTCTGAGGCCGGCCCTGCCTCTGCCGCTCACGTGTCCCCAAAGGAGGAACAGAGGCGGACGTGGAGGGGAAGATAGAAGCGATTCTGCACATTCCCGTGTGCGCCCCCTGCAGAGGGCTCTCCCGCTTAGACGGAGGCTGAGTGGTGGAGGCAGGCAGTTCATGGGAAGGAGAGGCCGTCCGCTCCCCCCGGGTCCTGGTGCTAGGAGCGGAGAGGCAGGCACCGGGCAGGACCTCAGCTGTCAGCCCTGCCCCATCTCCGCGTGTCGTCCTCGGGCGTGGGTGTATGCTCACACCCGTGTGCATGCGCCGCCTGGTCTGTCTCCCCGTGAGAAGGGGTTTGCGAGTGGACCGCCGCTTGCTGCCTCCGCTCTCCCATCCCCGCGGCTCTGCCCCTCTGCTGTTGCCCTCCTGGGCTCTGAGCAGGACCCACAGACTGGACATCTTGTCCCTAGAGAGTCCCCATGGGTCCCCACCCCACCTTTTTCTTTCTTGTTCAAACAGGTAAAAAACAAGGAGCCCCTGAAAATCGCAACAAAGGTAACCTTGTCCTTCCACTCATCCTCCATCTGTACCTGACCGCACTCTAATCAGACCTCCCAGGCTGCCCGCCTGCCCCCTTGTCCTCCCATAAACCTGTTCTCCGCTTCTGGGGCCTCGCCCCACCTGAGGAAGGTGCAGAGATCCGGGCCCAGCTGGGGGCTGCGGGGATCTCACGTCACAGCCTCCTGATCCGCTCGCTCTTCCGCTGCCGCTGGACTCTTGGCCTCAGAGCCCCGGGGCTGTCAGGCTTGAGGGTCCAGCGGCGGGGGGCACCGGCTGGGCCGTCCCTGCACCCTCCTCTGGCCGCTCCCCCACCAGTGTGCCCTTGTGCCTGGAGAGAACCTCATCCTCTCTCTCTCTCTCTTTCTCTTTGTTCTCTCCACGGTCTGTCTCCTGCCTCCTGGTCTGGTGTGTGTTTCTCTCTGGTCACTGTGCTCACAGCCATCTCTGTCTTGTCTGGCAGCAGAGATAGTCTCTCAGGAGGGGCGCCCCCCGAGCGCAGGGACCCCCAAGGTGCGCAGCAGGGGTGAGGCTGGAGGGCGACCCGGTGGGGGGCGGGGGGGCAGCGAGAATGGTCTCTTGAGACAGCTTCTGTCACCCGCATCGCAGCTGTCTTTAAAGTCGTCACAACAGAGAACCAGGACCGCACAGACACGGTTCTTTAACCTCAGGTCTTTAACGCCTCTTTGTAACACACAGCAGATCTGTACGCCTGTCTCTCTCCCTGTTTTCTCTTATCCCAGGGGGTCCCTCACACCAGCTTCTCCCCGCCCCCCCAGAACACTAGTCCCAGGTCCCACTTGGGACCTGCCCAACTGTGTCAGGCAGGGGAACCGGGGTTTCCTTCCCGTGCTGAAGGGGCTGGAGGGCTCAAGGCTTTGAGCGACACCAGCCAGGACCCTCCTGCTCTGGAAGCATCTGCCAGCCTTCCCTTCCGGCTGCTCTCTGCCGTAAAGACTCACCCTCATGAGCTCTGGCTTCCAGGGGCGGGTGGCTGGTGTCACGACTGATGCCCTCGCGGAAGTAAACCCGGCTTGGGGCTCGGAGGTGGCACCAGGAAGCTGCCCCTGAAGCGGAAACCCAGACCCGGAAGCGCCTCCCCTTTCACCTCCAGCTGCTAGGATGTCATTGCACGGCCCCCTGTAGGGGCAAGTGCGCTGCCCGGCCCGGGGGGGAGGGGAGGCAGGTCGACAGGGCTCCGAGATGCGTGCAGGAAGAAGACAGCAAGCACGGTGCTCGGCCTCCGCCTGCCTGGCGCCCCGTGCCGCTCCCGGGCCCCGCTCACCTGTCCCTTTTGTGTGTGCACCCAGCAAAGACCCAGGACGGAGTGGCCCTGGAAATCCAGCCACTCAACAGCCAGGAGGGGGTGGACGCCGAGGACAAGGAGAAGAAGGCGGCGAAGCTGCCCAAGAAGGAGAAGTCGGTGCTGCAGGGCAAGCTGACGCGCCTGGCTGTGCAGATCGGGAAGGCCGGTGAGTAGCCCAGAGCCCCCGGCTGGGGGTTTCGGGGCCGTTCCGGACCCTTTCTGTCCACACCACCCCGGTCTGGCAGAAGCAGCTAGAACTTGTGAGTGGCCAGTGTGGTCCAGGTGGACGTGTCCCTTGTCTCCGCCGCCCTCGGGCCCCGCCCTGGGCTTTCAGAGAGAAACGTGGAGTCCAAAGTCCCCGGGGTCCCTTTCATCCAGACAGACAGATGTCACAAGGCGGGAGGGGGGGCCCTTAGTGACCTCCTCGCTGCCACGGGTACTGGCTGGCAGGCTCCGCGAGGCTGGCGGAGGCGGGCAGTGGTTGGAAGCAGTTCGGTGGCCCAGTTCTGGCATCAGGCCAGGCGGGCACAGCGCCATCGTGCAAAGTAAGGGCAGGAGAGGAGAGGAAGCCCCTGACTGGAGGCCCTTTCGAAGAAAGGGCACCTCGCGTGCCACGAGAGAAGGTGGCTTTGCCGTCGCTTCCCCGCCACGTTCTCCCCTCCACCTTCTTTGGTGAAGCCGGGCCTGTGGGCAGGAGGCTGGAGCAGGAGGCGGGGCCCGCGGGCTGGAGGCGGGCCTATGGGCTGGAGGCGGGGCCCGTGGGCTGGAGGCTGGAACAGGAGGCGGGCTCTCCCGCGGGCTGGAGGCAGGGCCTGTGGGCTGGAGGCGGGGCCTAACCAGGGCGGGTTAGGGCAGGGTAGGGCAGCTTCCTGGGGGATCCGGAGCCGGGTAGGGCAGCTGGAAGCCGCGGTTCTACACCCCGGCAGCAGCGGCTGTACCGCTGGCTCGTGCGGCCCCAGGAAGGCCCCCGGCCGGGCTTCACGGCCTCGTCTCCTGTCAGGTCTGATCATGTCCGCGATCACCGTCCTCATCCTGATCCTGTACTTTGTGATCGACAACTTCGCGATCCAGGGTCGGCTGTGGCTGGCCGAGTGCACGCCCATCTACATCCAGTACTTCGTCAAGTTCTTCATCATCGGCATCACCGTGCTAGTGGTGGCCGTGCCGGAGGGGCTGCCACTGGCCGTCACCATCTCGCTGGCCTACTCCGTGAAGGTGAGCGGGCCCCCTCCTGGCAGGACAGAGGGGGCGCCCCCTACGCGCACGGGTGCTGGGGGTGCCGGGGCCATGGGAGGACCGTCTCAGTCGGCCGCGTCTGTGCAGAGGGGAGGCTGCCAGGACAGCGCCCGGCCTTCGGGGTACGGGCTGGGGAAGCGCCTCGGACCTGCGCCGGGGGGAGCTCAGCCGGCCCCCCCTCCCGTCCTCCACAGAAAATGATGAAAGACAACAACCTGGTGCGGCACCTGGATGCGTGCGAGACCATGGGCAACGCCACGGCCATCTGCTCCGACAAGACGGGCACGCTGACCATGAACCGCATGACCGTGGTGCAGGTCTACGCGGGGGACACCCGCTACCACCAGCTCCCGAGCCCCGACGCCCTCGTGCCCAAGGTCCTGGACCTCATCGTCAACGGCATTTCCATCAACAGCGCCTACACCTCCAAGATCCTGGTACGCGCCCCGCCCCCACCCCCAGAGGGATCAGCGGCCTCCCCTGGTGCTCCCCGCCCCGCACCCACCTGCGCACCCCCTGCAGCGGCCTCCCTGGGTGCTCCCCGCCCCCACCCCCAAAGGGAGCAGCGGCCTCCCCGGGTGCTCCCCACCCCGCACCCCCTGCAGCGGCGCCCTCGTTCTCCCCCAGCCACCGGAGAAGGAGGGCGGGCTGCCGCGGCAGGTGGGCAACAAGACGGAGTGCGCGCTGCTGGGCTTCATCACGGACCTGAAGCAGGACTACCAGGCCGTGCGCAGCGAGGTGCCCGAGGAGAAGCTGTACAAGGTGTACACCTTCAACTCCGTGCGCAAGTCCATGAGCACCGTTGTGCAGAGGCCGGGCGGCGGCTTCCGCATGTACAGCAAGGGCGCCTCGGAGATCATCCTACGCAAGTGAGCGGCTCCGCCCCTCGCCCCACCCAGTCCCGCCCCCTCCCCC
The DNA here is from genome assembly GCA_004027555.1 of Craseonycteris thonglongyai. Classification (NCBI taxonomy): domain Eukaryota; kingdom Metazoa; phylum Chordata; class Mammalia; order Chiroptera; family Craseonycteridae; genus Craseonycteris; species Craseonycteris thonglongyai. The sequence goes on along the minus strand of PVKE010001025.1, from coordinate 93,685 downwards.
CCAGAAGGTCCCCCTCCTCCCCTCCCTTCCCCCCAGGGTGGTCCGGGTGCCGTGCACCGCACTGACCCCGCGGAAGGACCCGTGGGAGTTCCTCCGTTGGTGACATAGAAACGAGCCTCGGGGAAGCCGGGATGGCTCAGTGGGTTAAGGGCTCACTTTGCAGCGCCGGGGACCGAGGATCGAATCCCGGCTCCGGCCCGTGGGGAACCATATGCTGAACTGGGAGCTCCCCCAGTTCAGTTCTCTCTCTGTCTCTGTATCTCTCTCTTTCTCTCTCTCTCTCTCTCTCTCTCTCTCTCTCTCTCTCTCTGTCAAAAATAAATAAATAAATAAAAATATATTTAAAAAAAACAACAACAAGCCTCAGCGTTTGCTGAGGCCACTTGTTGTGTTTAAGCGCCGGAGGTGACCCGTTTCACTTAATCCTCAACTCAGGGAAGCGGGTTCTATCACCATCACTCTTTTCCAGATGAGAAAACAAGGGTAGGGAAGTTAAGTGACTATTTGAGGTGACACACTAGTCATGGAACAGCCAGGATTCACGCCTGGGCCACCCACGCTTCCGTTTCCTCATCTGAAAACACGGCGACACCCCAGCCCCACAGGGTCACTCTCAGTAAACAATGCCCCCCACAGGGTCTCTTTCAGTAAACGACTCTGGTGTGCAATGCAGCTTTCCGGGAGATCTGCCTGCCGCTCCTGCAAGTCAGGGCCGGTGCGTCATTAAAGAGGCGAGACGCTCAGGTCATCAGCAGTTGACCTGCGTGGGTCCAGGGCCAGCACCTGAGGTAGCTGGGACCCCAGCGTGGCTCTAGCACCTTCTGTCCATGTGTCCCCCGAGCACAGCTCTGGATCCAGGGACTGAAAGGGTCTCCCGACGGCGGTGAAGTTCAAAACAAGTGGCCCTTGGCCCTGCCTCCTCCTACGGGGGCAGGAGCTGGGGGGGACCCCGCCTCCGCCTCCCTCAAGCTTCTGTCCCCACTGTCGAAAGGGACCCGCTGGAGGATGAGATTCCTGGGTGTGGAGCAGGGTGTTTAGAAGCCGTGTGGAGTCGCTGACGGAGACACGCTGGGGGTGGGGGTGGGGTGCTGCCCCCTGACCGTGCACCCCCCTCCCCCCCAGGTGTAACCGGATCCTGGACAAGCGAGGGGAGGCGGTGCCGTTCAAGAACAAGGACCGGGACGAGATGGTGCGCACCGTCATCGAGCCCATGGCCTCTGAGGGGCTGCGGACCATCTGCCTGGCATACCGGGACTTCCACGATGGGGAGCCCCCGTGGGACAACGAGCCCGAAATCCTCACCGAGCTGACCTGCATCGCTGTGGTGGGCATCGAGGACCCCGTGCGCCCCGAGGTGAGGCTTCTGCAGGCAGTGAGCCTATAGCTGGCTCCTGGAGCCCCCCCCCCCCCGAGGTCAATGCCAGCGTGTCGGACAGAGTGAGGTGGCACCCGGCCACGGCCCTGCCCCTGAGGTGCCTCTGCGGGTCCCCAGGGAAGGGACAGCTGGCTGGTGTCAGCGGCCCTGCTGCCCCTCCTCTCACCTCACAGGTTCCAGAAGCCATTGCCAAGTGCAAACGAGCCGGCATCACGGTCAGGATGGTGACCGGGGACAACATCAACACGGCCCGGGCCATCGCCACCAAGTGCGGCATCGTGACCCCCGGGGACGACTTCCTGTGCTTGGAAGGCAAAGAATTCAACCGGCTCATTCGCAATGAGAAGGGCGAGGTGGGTCCTGGGAAGGGCAAGGTGGGTCCCGGCTGGGAGGCGCCCGGGGTCCCCACAGGGTTCCCACGTGGCCCCAGGGGATTGGCCGGGTCTCCTGGGAGGCAGCCCCGGGCGTGGTTTGTAAACTGAAGTCGGTTCCCAGCGAAACGTCCCTTCCCTCAGAGCCGTGCAGATGGTTATGGGGTGCGCACCCCCGTGGGGGCTTCCTTCCGAGCGTACTTCTGAGACGCGTCAGGAACCTTCCACGTCGGGGGCAGTTCTGTACTGAGTTCCCTCCACCTCATTCCCCGGGGTCACGGCTCTGTGACTCATGGTGGCACAGGCTTGTCAGGGGACACGGTCTGGCTGCTCAGCTGGCTGAGCTTCATGCTCCACGTAGACCAACCCCAGACCCCAGGAGCTGAGCCCGGCTCCCCGCCTGCCGGGGTCTGAGAAATGGGGGGCTGGCTCCCAGTCAGGAGGCGGAGGAGGAGGGCGAGCCGGGCCCAAGCCGTCACCAGCAGGGACTCTGCCCTTGGAGACTGAAGGGGCGGCCAGCGCACAGCCCCTGCCCCCGGGCACAGCGTGCCCGGTGCCCTGGCTGCTCCGGGCGGGGAGCAGGGAGCAGGGAGCGGCTCCCGCTGGCTGTTCTGAGCGCGGCTGACCAGGTGCGGTCTGGGGTTCCCAGGTGGAGCAGGAGAAGCTGGACAAGATCTGGCCGAAGCTGCGTGTCCTCGCACGCTCCTCCCCCACCGACAAGCACACACTGGTGAAAGGTGAGGGCCGCGCCTGCGTGGGCTCCCAGGGTGGCAGAAGGCAGGCCGTGAGGGGGACAGGTCCCGGCCATCAGCCAGTGCCGCTCAGCTGCCCTGTGGCCCACGGGGGAGCGTGTAGTTCAGCCAACAGCTGAGCCCTCTCGTGAGCGCGAGACTCACAGCAAAGGGGTTTTCAAATGTCGTCGTGCCGTGTGTGCTAAGTGCCATGAACTGGGCACGTGAGGCCGGGCGGGTCCCGCTTTGCGAATCAGGAAGCTTGAGGCTCAGAAGACAAGCAGGGTAGTCCGCCCGCCCAGCGGGGACCGGGACCTGCAGGACCCAGGTCTGTGTCTGTGGGCAGCGGGGCGGCCGGGGGGCCTGGGCTGAACAAGGCGTATCCCTTCCCCCCTCCCCCAGGCATCATCGACAGCACGGTGGGGGAGCAGCGGCAGGTGGTGGCCGTCACCGGCGACGGCACAAACGACGGCCCTGCTCTGAAGAAAGCGGACGTCGGCTTCGCCATGGTAAGCGTGGCCCTGCTGCGTGGCCGCAAGCTCCCCGTGCCCTCGCGTCCCGCCCCATGCGCTGCCCGCGGGCTTCGTGTCTCCTGCCTACGGGCCGGGGATCACGTATGTCATGGGGGCCGTCGGCTGTGAAGAGCAGGTAACGCCGGAGGAGGGGCCGGAGGAGGTGTCGTTACCAGGAGAGCAAGACCGGCATAACCCTAGTGAGAGACGATGTTCAGAAAGCACGACGTGACCCTCCTCTACTCCCGAGTAAATCGTCGTTTCTAGAACCTTCCGGCTAGGAAATACGCCTCTTGTGTTTTAAAGTAAAATAGTTCATGAACTCATGCTGGCATTTTCAATTCAAATTACAGAATTACAGAACTCTTCCTAATTTTGTGTAACTCCCCCCACTTTTATAGTTATGTCTCTTAAGCTGGAAATTTGATTTTTAAGGCTCTTAACATAATCATTCCTTGCTCGATCCTAAAATATATGCTGTAGCTTCAAAATAGCAACAATGGCACAATCACTCTACTGAAAACAGGTGAAGGTTTTCTTACCGTCCTGCTTATCCCATGAGCACCTCCCTACGCCAAGTCACCGTGCTTTTTAAGAACCCATTTGGGACATTTTTGCTCTGTGGTTGTGCCAGCAACGGGTCACGCCGGTTCGTTTATCACGTTGCTTTCCATTCTAGAGACTTCTCTTTAAACGTGGTTTTCCTTTGTGCTTGTGTAGAGTAGTTAGATACCCGCTGAGCTGGGCTGCCACGCTGCTGCTCCTGGAAAGACGTGGGGTGACCGGAGGCGGGGGCCCCCGGCCAGGACGTGAGCGAGATGCAGCAGGTGTCAGCATTTGGAGGCGGAGCAGAAAGGACTCGTGGCCTCGGGCCCCATGTCCTTTTCTGTAGAATGGTGGGGACACCTTTTTCCTCCCTTTTCTTCGGGAGAGGACTCCTGAAATCCCTCCTTTCAGTTTTTCCTCGTAGCTGGTGGCGAGGGTGCTCTCTGGTGGTGGGCCCGGTTCTGCAGCTTCTCCCGGGCCCGGGCCTCATCCGCGCCCAGCGTGCATCGTGGATAAAAACTGCTTTGGCTGGTCCCTCAGTTTTCCGCCCCCGTCTCGCCTCAGGGCATCGCGGGCACGGACGTGGCCAAGGAGGCGTCAGACATCATCCTGACGGACGACAACTTCACCAGCATCGTGAAGGCTGTGATGTGGGGGCGGAACGTCTACGACAGCATCTCCAAGTTCCTGCAGTTCCAGCTGACTGTGAACGTGGTGGCTGTGATTGTGGCCTTCACCGGAGCTTGCATCACGCAGGTGACAGGCACGGGGCTGGGGCAGGGACTGGGGACCGTGTGCTGAGTCTACTGAGGAGGCAGGGCGTCTCCCCGGTGGGGCTGGGGCCAGAGCCCCCACTCCAGGACCCCCAACCCCCCGTCCACCCGCCCACGTGGAACGATAGACGCTCATCGGCTTCACTGAGCGCTCACCCGTCAGCCGCTGTCGCGGGCGCGCACATACGTGCGTTATCTGCGTTCCTCAAAGGCGACCTTGCAGAGCAGGTTCTGCCTTCATTTCACAGGCGAGGAGCCCAAGGCTTAGAGAGGTTTCGTAACGTCCCCCCAGGCCCCTCCGCCACGAAGTGGCCAGGCCTGGAGCCGGGGCGGGTGGCGGGAGCTCAGCCCCGTCAAGGGCAGGTGTGAGGCTGCTGAGCGAGGGGCGGGGGACGGGGGGCTGCTCGGTAAGCTGCAAGGACGGTCCCCCTTCCCTGGGTCCAGGACTCGCCGCTGAAGGCCGTGCAGATGCTGTGGGTGAACCTAATCATGGACACATTTGCCTCGCTGGCCCTGGCCACGGAGCCTCCCACCGATGCGCTGCTGCAGCGCCGCCCCTACGGCCGGAACAAGCCCCTGATCTCACGCACCATGATGAAGAACATCCTGGGCCACGCCGTCTATCAGCTCACGGTCATCTTTTTCCTCGTCTTCGCAGGTGAGCCAAGGTGGGGGCGGCGGACTGGGTGCTGGGTGGGGACCCGCCCAGAGGGACCCAAGGGGAGCGAGCTGAGCACAGAGGAGCACGTCCCCGGGACGTCACCGGGTCGGCCCGTTATACCTTTCCCTGTAGATTAGGGACCCAAAGCTCAGGGCCCAGCACGGGAGCCCCGAGACAGACCCGCGTCCTCCGGCCCCGAGTGCGCGCTGCCCGGGAAGGTGGCCGGGGTCCATGGAGCACACGGGGAAGCAGGGCCGCATGTGCTGAGACCCGGGCAGCATGTGAAAGGTCTGACCGCAGCACGGCTCAGACACTGATCACGTGGAAGGGACACCCGCCCCAGCAGCCCGTGGCCACTCCCGCCGCGTGTTCTGACCCCGGGCTCCCCTCCCCCGCCAGGGGAGAAGGTCTTCGACATCGACAGTGGCCGGAAGGCGCCGCTGCACTCCCCGCCCAGCCAGCACTACACCATCATCTTCAACACCTTCGTGCTGATGCAGCTCTTCAACGAGATCAACTCACGCAAGATCCACGGCGAGCGGAACGTCTTCTCGGGCATCTTCCGCAACCTCATCTTCTGCTCCGTGGTCCTGGGCACCTTCGTCAGCCAGGTGGGACGGGAGTGGGGGTGCACAGGGCTGTGGGGCGGACACTTCGGGGGTCCCCGCTGGGGTCTGTGGGCACGTGGCCCCAGGATCGGAGCCCTCCGGGTCGGAGGCTTCAGGGCAAGGTCGCATGCTGGTCGCAGATAAAGTAAGACTCTCAGAACCCTTTCCGTCATCCTTCTAGAACCCAGGAAGCTCACAGAGTGACGGTGGGGGGGGGGGGTTGTCACGCTGTCCTGCCCGCCTTCCCCGCGGTGCCGTGAGCCACGTGCATGCGCACAGGGTGTGGGCCCGCGTTCGGCAGAGGCCCCTGGCAGGAAATGCTGTGCAGTTAGTTCCCAGCAGAAGGGAAGTGGTGGGACGGTGCCCACATCGTCCACAGATGGCCTCGGCCGGGGGGCCCGCTTCTCACGCCCCTGACGGCATATTGCCCCGTCTCTGTTCTAGATTTTCATCGTGGAGTTTGGGGGCAAACCCTTTAGCTGCACACGGCTCACTCTGTCCCAGTGGCTGTGGTGTCTCTTCATCAGTGTTGGGGAGCTGCTCTGGGGCCAGGTGAGTGCTGGCCGCCCTCCCCGCCCACATGCGCACCCCACCCCAGCACTGGGTTCCCATGCGCGCTCCCTCCCCACCACCCCACCCACATGTGCACCCCCACCCCACCACCCCGCCCACATGTGCACCCCCACCCCACCGCCCAGCCCATGTGTGCCCCCACCCCACCACTCCGCCCACATGTGCACCCCCACCCCAGCACCCCGCCCACATGCG
>PVKE010001025.1:69480-87240 GCA_004027555.1 Craseonycteris thonglongyai | reverse complement strand
TCTTGGGCCACACATATAACAAACGCTCACAACAGCCGATGAGCTAAAAATCGCAAAAACAAGCCTCATCGTGTTTTAAGAATGTTTACGGATTTGCATTGGGCCGTGTTCAAAACGGACCGCGGGTTGGACGAGCTTATGGGGTCCCTGTGAGGAACGGTTCGTGCCCCCCATGTCCGAGGCTCAGACCTCGTCGCTAATCAGCCTGCAGGCAGGCGAATCCCTCAGCTTCTCTGAGGTGGCCATGGAAACTTCCACTGGAATTTTGCTTTAAAAAGTATTAAGTAAGGGTCTTGGAAGCAGAGGAATGGGCAGAGTGCGCGTCTATCTGCCAGGGATGCTGCTGCGCGCCCCTGGTGCTAACAGTATAAGGCTTCCCGCCGCTGCCCTGTCTGCGTAGAACGCTTGTGCCTGACCTAAGATACCGCCCAGACCCCCAGGTGTCAGGAGCTGCCCCCCAGCACACGGGGGCGTCCCGGCTGCCGGGCTGTGAGTCCCAGCCCTCCTTTGTACGGGACCCTTCCCGAGGCCCCCGGCCAGCAGCACCTCACAGGGTGGGCGCCGCTGGGACACACAGGCGCTTCCCCCATGGCTCTGCTGGTGGGAAGGGTTGCAGGGTCCAGAGTAACCCCCCACCCCCCCGGCCCCGATGGGGCCTGACCCAGGTCAGCTGGGTGGCAGGGCCCCTCCCCCAGGTTCTGAGGTCATCCCGTGGCTGTCCCGCCCACAGGTCATCTCCACAATACCCACGCAGTCCCTGAAGTTCCTCAAGGAGGCCGGACACGGCATCAGCAAGGAGGAGATCAGCAAGGACGCGGAGGGCCTGGACGAGATCGACCACGCCGAGATGGAGCTGCGCCGCGGCCAGATCCTCTGGTTCCGGGGCCTCAACCGCATTCAGACCCAGGTACGCTGGGGGTGCAGGAGGAGGTGGTGGCCGAAGTCCTCCCTTCCCAGGGCCGCTACGAGCGGGCAGACGAGGGCAGCGGGGACAGTGGTCACCAGTCTGGAACTGGGGACACGAGGGGCTTTGGGTCGGTTCTGAAGCACACGTCTCCCACCCTCACGTCCGCCGGGCCCGCTTCCTGCAGGTCTCTTGCAGGTGGGAGACCTGGCCCCAGGGGGAAGGGGTTCCGTCTCCCCTTGCACTGCAGAAGGGAGGCGTGAGGCAGGACCCCACGCCGGCAGCCCAGACCCTGGGGGGGCACCTTCAGCTGCCCTGGCAGCTCTCGGACCACCAGAGGTGGTCCGGGCGGGGGTCTTTGTCACAGAACCTGCCCCCTTAGAGCCCCCGCACTTGCAGGTTAGGGCCGTGGTGGGGAATCCGACGTGTGTACAAGGGGCAGGTGTCTCTCGATGCCGAGTACCTTTGGCGAGATTCAGACTTGCTTCCCCAAGAGGAAGACACTGTAATTTCTTAAAATCCTTCCTCTCACAAGTTCTCAAATGGGAGAGAAGCGGCCCCCCGCTGCTCATCCCCCACACACACACTCACACACTCTTCCCGGCTTTCCCGCGGCTGTCCTGGGGCGTGGGCGGGTCCGGGCATGAAGCTGTCTCCTACCCGCTGGGAATCCCCACCTGCAGAAACTAAATGCCGAGATCCCATGAGCCCTGGCCGGAGAACGGGCCTGTTCCTCTTCTGGAAATAAGCTTCCCTCTCTGACAGGAGCCGCCCCTTAGTCCTGGGGCAGAGGGTGTGGTGAATACTGTGAACCCCCCTGGGAACCTGTCCCTGAGGCAGGACAGCAGAAGGAGGGAACGGCCCCGGGGAGGAACCGGGCTCCCTGGACCTCTCGGGAGCTCCTCCTGAGAGAGGGAATCCACTGAGGACCTGCTCACGCAGGATCCCTGGGGGTCCACCCCCGTCCCACCCACTCTCCACGCTGCTGGCTGTCTCGCGGCCCGGCCTCCACTCCTCCCGCTTCTCCCACTCCTCCCGCTCCGCGGCCCCTGCCACACAGGCCCCAGCACCCTCCTTAGCTCAGCTCTTGTCGAAATGACCTGTTTGCTCTTCCTCTCTTCAGGACCCCCGCCCCCTCCCCTCCTGTGGGGTCTCCTTCCCACCCGGCGCTGCGGGGTCTCCTTCCCAGCCAGCACTCCAGGGTCTCCTTCCCACCCGGCGCTGCGGGGTCTCCTTCCCACCTGGCGCTGCGGGGTCTCCTTCCCAGCCAGCACTCCAGGGTTTCCTTCCCAGCCGGCGCTGCGGGGTCTCCTTCCCACCTGGCGCTGCGGGGTCTCCTTCCCAGCCAGCACTCCAGGGTCTCCTTCCCAGCCAGCGCTGCGGGGTCTCCTTCCCAGCCAGCACTCCAGGGTCTCCTTCCCAGCCAGCACTCCGGGGTCTCCTTCCCACTCGGTGCTGTGGGGTCTCCGGCCGGGGGCTCCTTGCAGGCCTCTCTCCTGGGGGCCTGAGAAGCATGATCTGTCTCCCCTCGTCCGGACCCTACACCCTGGGTCTGTGCTGAGTCCCACGGCCCGCACAGCGTCAGGGACGCCTCCTTTCCCTGCCTCCCCCGCCAGGGAGGCAGCCCGGCCGCCCTGACATGAGACCTGAACGCAGGCAGCAAGGGCTGTGCGTTCAGATGCCCCAGTGACCAAGGCCGCGCCCCCATAGCGTCCCCGCCTCTGTGGGCAGCTGAGGCCGCTGTGCCAACCTGCCTCACGCGGTGCCCTCTCCCAGCCCCGCCTTCCGCCTTGGCCGGGCGCCCACACAAGCCCTTCCGTCTACTCATCGGCCTCTGGGAGGTGTCACCACCCTGCTGTCCCATCTCGGTCCCTCTCCTCTGGGGAGAGCTCAGAAGTGCTAGAAAGCAGACGTTCTGGAGACGAGGGCTGGAGGTTTTATTTTGGGGTGGGAGGGGGTAAGCCTGGGGTCCAGTTTCTCTGTGGAAGCTGAGCCCTTGTGACCGTCAGGAGCCCGGAGGACAATGTCCTCACAGCCCCCTCCTCCGGGTAGCTGGACCCTCCCCCCGGGAGGCCCCGCATCCTGCAGGACGGGCTCCTCTGCCCCACAGCTGACAGCTGTCTCGTGGGATGTAGGGGTGGTGTTGTAGCTCAGGAGCCAGACATGAGCCCCACACATGCCATGTTCTCCAGGCGCCTGCCTCCCACCTTCTGTCCTGGAAACAGTCCCTTGAGCTTGCTCACCTCCCTTCCCTCCCAGTCCCGAGCACGTGGGCTTTCTTCAAATGCCTCCACCACATCCTCAGGGACAAGGGCGTTCCTTTCCATTCGGTCCTTGTTCCTTAGGGCTCAGGGACAAGATGGTAGTTTTGACGGAGCCCCCCGCCCCGCCTCCCCCCCCACCTTCGCTGGAAAATGGAGCCGTGTAGGACCCCTCCCGCCTTCCCAATGCCCAGCATCGCTGGCATTTCTGCCAGGCTCATCCGCTAATGCAGCTGCAGCTCAGGACGTTCTTGCCACAGAGCCTGGCGGTCCCGCGGCCCAGCCCACTGCCGCCTGGGGGGAAGGGGTCTCAGAAGAAACCCAGCCGAGGGCGAGCCCCGCGGCTCTGTGGTCCGCTACGGCCGGGCGACCCCAGGCCCTGGCGTTTTCTTCTTTAAACGCTCGCGTTATTTTCCTGAAGAATCTGTAGCACTAGTCAAGGCAGTCGGCTTAGAGGTTTCTGAGCCTGAAACTCAGTGACGCCTCCCAGCCTCAGGGGCGCGCTGTGGGCGTCACCACGTGAGCCCCCTGAGGAGTCGAGGGGTGTGGGGGCCCCTGGGGGTTCCAGACGCTTCGGACACAGGCATGAACACCCTCAGTCCTGCACAGGCACCGGTTCTGGCGGGGGGGGGGGGTGTCCGGGCTCCGTGGCAAATCCTCCCTTGGAGGAAGTGTGCTGTCCCTGCCTCCCTGCCTCTGGCTTCCCCCACCCCCTGGGGGACCCTCCTGCTCTGCTCGCTGTGGAGGAGAAGCGCTCACTCTCTGATTCTTTGCAGATCGACGTAATTAACACATTCCAGACGGGAGCCTCTGTTAAGGGAGTCCTAAAGCGACCGGCCATGGGTCAGCGCCTTGACGTAACCCTTGTTCCTAGCCCGTCCTCTGTCACCTCTCCCCCCGCCACCTCTGTTGCTGCTGCCGCCTCGTCTCCTCCGGGCAGTGAGTGCCAGTCTATTACGATGCATGGTTTGCTCCAGTGACCACCCGAGGGCTCAGGCTCCGCGCCCACCCGCCCTGGTCCGCTCCCGTGGGGGCTTTCCCTCCCGTCTTTGACACGAGGGACAGGACTGGCCATCCCACCCCCACACCAGGTTATGCGCCCGCCCATTTCACTCATCTGTCTGCTTGCTGCTCGGTCCAGCCTGAGTGTTAAAAAGCCATTAAACCACAACCGTCCTGCTTTCTGGTGGTTCCTCTGTGTTTCCTGTTTTTGTGTCTCACTTTTCCTTTTTTTTTGTTTTTGTTTTCTTGCTTTGTTTGGATATGTTATTGTTGTTTCTCTCATCTCCTCCTGCTCCTTTGAGTCTGAACTCTGTCCCCTAAGGTGACATGTCAGGGGAGGCCAAGTGAAAACCCAGGGACTCTTCCTTTGGGGGCAAGTTTGAGATCTGAGAAAACATAAGAAAGCAGCCAAGGCTCCTGTGAGGTTTTCGCCAGTAGAGCCATCGGGACTGAGCCGGTGTTGAACTTGACCGCTAGGAATCACGTGTTCAGTTCCACAGCACAGGGCCCCGTGCGGCCCCGCACGTTCACGTTACTTTTTTTTTTTTTTTTTTTTATTTTTTTTTTTTTTTTTTTTTTTTTTTTAGTTTTTGACAGAGAGAAATAGAGAGAGAGAGAACTGAACTGGGGGAGCTCCCAGTTCAGCATATGGTTCCGCACGGGCCGGGCCGGGATTCAATCCACGGTCCCCGGCGCTGCAAAGTGAGTGCTTAACCCACTAAGCCATCCCAGCTTCCCCTACTTTTCTTTAAGATCTATTTTTATTGTTTTTGACAGAGAGACAGAGAGAAGGGGGAGGGCCCAGAGCAGTCTCCATAGTTGACATTAGTTTTTCATATAGTTTCACTCCACAGGTGGGCACAGGGCTGTGCAGGGCAGGAACTGGGCCGGGAGCCTCCTGCATGGGCCCCGGCAAGACCTGAACTGGGGGCACATCCCAGGTCAGCATGTGGGTCCCCATGGGCCGGGGCTGGGATTCCATCCTTAGGCTCCAGGGCTGCAAAGCGAGCGCTCAACCCGCTGAGCCGTCCCGGCTTCCCCAGGTTCACGTTACTTCAGCATTTGGTTTAAGAATCGATTGATTCACATCTGAGTAGGAGGAATATATAAAGAGGTCGAGATAACTTGCTTCTCTTCACTTGTTAAGCCTCTTGCTCATTTAGGAATTGCTGAAGAGCCACCTTTTCCTGGCTTCTCCCTTCTGCTCGGAACAGACTAGAACAATTGGGGCGGGAAGTTGGCAAACCATCGTCCCACCCATAGCAAGCCCCTCAGTCTCAGTTGGCACTTGGAGTTTGTAGCAATCCCTTTCTGAGCCACTGAGATGCTTTCCACATTCAACCCCAGGTCTGGGGTCCCACCTGCAGATCCTGGGGGTCTCACTAATGCTTAGGCTTCATGTTCCCGGTCTTGTCACCTTCCCCAGTGGGACAGAGAGGGGAGGGAGGAGTCAGCAGCCAGAGCTTCTGCAGTCATGATGGGAAAGGAGGCTGTGGACTCTGTGGGCCTCAGAGGCCTGAGTGTGTGTCTCTCTCTTCCTCCCGACCCCCCTGCACCCCTGGGGTGGGGGAGGCAGAGAGAGCGGCTGCCCGTCTGTGGGTCAGTGACTGTGGGCTGTGCTGATTGGCCAGAGCCGGAGCGCTTACTGTCTCTTTAGCCCACTGTGTTGTCCCGTGAGGCGTGGGAGTGTGGAGTTCATATGGACATGCTTGCAAAGCCCAGGCCAGCCTCAGACTCCCTTAAGGCCCTCACTGCACCCCTCCCGCCTTCCTCTCCTGTTCCCAAGCTCTCACCGTTCCACGTGCTTCTGACGGGCCTCTCCTTTCTCATCACGCCTCTTCGCTCCTTGGGAAGGAGGAGGGTCAGATATCCCAGCGATTCGAAGGTAGAAGGAGGCCAGACAGAAGAGAGCGCTTTGGGCTCTCCCGGAGTAGCGGGTGGGGGGTAATGGTGCAAGCCATCAAGGCTAGAAAGTAGGCGGGAGGCCAGCAGGCCACACCGCTCCTTTCCCAGCGCTGCCTTCTTCCCGGGGGTCCTAGAATTCACGGTCATGCACTTGAAGCCCCCCTCGCCCGTTCCAGCTCTCCAAATGGATGCGATTACCTGTCTAAGCTTCCGTGGCTAAAGCGCTAGGACTTCCTTCCACAGGAAGGCCCTCATATCGCCTCTTGCCCTGGTTTCCGAAAAGGGGGGCAGAAAACTCCCGAACACTGCAGGGCGTCCTCACCTGCCCACATTTACAGAGCCCCGGCCACCCCCCCACCTTCAGACTCAGCCTCAGCACCGGCCCGGCTGGGGCTCCCGGCTCCCAGGGCAGAGTTGCCCTTCAGCCAGCCGCCTCACCTGCAGGACCTGGGCCCCGGAGAGCCGTGTCCCCCGGAGGCCTTGGGAGATGAGCAGGGGCAGGTGGCCGCGTCTCATTCCCCACGCCCTGCTCCCGCCCGGGCAGCGTGCGTCAGGAAGGAGAGGTGCCCCCGCCGGTGGCGGGTTGGTGACACTCCGTGCACTCGTGCGTCATCAGTTGGGTGACTTATTCTCTGGGGCCCATGTTAGAGAGGAGACGCTGGCTGGCTTCCTATCGAGCCCTCTCCCCACGCACCCTGCCCTCTGCCCACCTGGCCACCAGGTGGCGCTCCCTTGCTGGCTCCTCACCTGAGCTTCCCTTGCAGGTCGGTGGCTGGCTTCCCTTTAGATTCCCGAAGCCTCGCTCTCCCAACGAAGACATGTCCCCGGTCTTTATTTCCCACTTGCCCAGCCCCAGTTCACTTTCATGGGCCTGGTGGTTGTCCTGTAACAGTGTTAACGCTCGCCCCGCCAGGAGAGAGGAAAAGCCAGCAAGATGAAGTATTCAGTTGCTTGAAAAAAAAAACCAAAAAAAAAACAGGCAGTCAGTTTGCAAACCATGGCTATGGAAGGTAGTTCAGAAAAGCAGGCTGCCCAAGAGAGGGCGCCTCCGGGTGAGGCAAAGGCCAGGCACGGGGTTGCTGATGGCAAAGGCCAGGCACGGGGTCGGTGATGGTCAGTTATTTCCTCTTCCTCAACGCACTGAATCTGGCCCTTTTCTGTGCAGAGGAACGCAGACTTGGGCACACAGGGTTAACTCTGCTCCACCTCACTCACCCACTTTCCCCCCATCGGAAAGGCCACTTGTCGGTAGCGCTGCCCCCAGGCTGGGTGGCCCCTCTCCGGACCCATCTCGTCCTTCTCCATGTCAGATCCCGCTTCTCGTCACCATTTAGAAACAGCTGGAGAGAAGCGGCACCACAGGGGCTGAGCGTCAGAGCCGCAGGCTCGTCTCTGTGGCTTGAGAGCCAGGCCTCTCCCCGGGGAAGGACCGGAGCGAGGGCTCCGTGGGCACGCCGTGGGGTGTGCACGTGTGCCTGTTTCGGGATGAAAGGACAGCTCCGTCCTCGCAGGCTCCGGGCTAGCGCCTTGCATGCGCTGACACACGACCACTGGCCTGCCTGCCTGCCCGGCCACACCGTGTCCATGGTCACTTGTCACCCAAAGCGTGTCGTGTGCAAGTGGAATGCATTGGGCTCCTGGAGGGCTCCAAACAGATAGCTGAACGTCGGGGGACAATTTGCCTCCCGCACGTTCACGCAACGTTTGGCCTCAACACCGAAACGGGCGTGGCTAATCACCTTGTGAAACACGGCTGTGAATTTGCACCTGGTTCCAATGTCCTTGCCCATCTTTCCAAAGACCCGAGGAAGGAATCTGCTTGATTTTACGTGTCAGAGCGGATTGTGTGGGAGCGCTCACTTTGCTTTGGATTTTCTACGTGGTTATTTTAACGCAGCTTTGGAAACATCCCACTTGTTTGCCATTACTCACCCCGCCCCACCCCCGTGCTTGGAATTTGAGCCACATGAATGTTCCAGTGTCCTGCGACCTCTCCCCACGTGTATGGTTTTGGTTGTGGATCCGTGACGCTGTGTGGCTTGGGTTTTGTTTCTCACCTCCGACCACCGGTGTCCTGTGGGACCGGCCGACGCTCACCTCTGTGTTCTCACTCCTCTTTCCCTCCCTCTGGTTTAGATCAAGGTGGTCAGAGCATTCCATAGCTCCCTCCACGAAAGCCTCCCGAAGCCCAACAGCCAGAACTCCATCCACGACTTCATGACCCACCCTGAATTCGCCATGGACGAGGAGGTGCCTCGAACGCCACTCCTGGACGAGCCTGAGGAGGAGGACCTCGAGAAGGGTCCCAAGGGTGGGACCAGGGTCCTCCTGCTGGACGGGGAGGTGACGCCGTACGCCAACCGCAACAACAACGCCGTGAACTGCAGCCCACTGCACATGGTCGCCTGCCACCCAGACAGCCCCCTCCACAGCCTGGAGACCTCCGTCTGATCCTCGGACTCCATCCCTGCCCCCTAGTTCCTGTCCACCTGTCCCATCTAGACGGTGATGACAAAATGCCCGTCGGCCGCGCCCATGTATGCGTGAGCGCCACCTGGCCTGGGAGAGGCGAGAGGAGAGACCTGCAAGGACTCTGGCGTCAACTTGAGTTGGGATTTGTGGCAGGACCAGTGCAGATGCCAGGCAGGTAGCAGGCGGTAGAGTCCGCTCCTGGGGCGTAGCAGCTGTCATGTTTAAAGACGTGCTCCCCTTTGTCTTGCGATCCGCCCGAGTTCTCCCCCCGCCTGCAGGCATGTGTCGCCATCTCCTGACTCCTGGATTTGACCCTAAGAGTCTCTGCCTTGTGTGACCTCAGTGGAGGGTTCAGAAGGACACGTGTTCTCAAAGGCAATGTGTGGAGGCGGGAATGGAACGTAGAGAACTTTCCCGCTTTGAACTTAACATGTAAAGCCTTCTCGCTCTTCCCGCCCTTCCCGTCAAAGCTCCCCAAGGCTGTTGACCCTCGTCCTCCTTACCGTCACACCTTGTTTCTCGTTGGTGTTTTAAGTTGCAATAATTAAGGAAGTGGGAAGGCCTGGCTGGCTTGAGTCCGCCTGAGGTGTTCTCGCTTCTGGCCCCAGCGGGCCCTGGATCCCGTTCTGGAGGCAGATAGGCGGTCTCTGCTGACAGGGTCCTGGTGGGGCACCTGAGAGCAGGTAAGAGTCGTTCCTGCCATCGCCCAGTTATCTCCTTCCAGAGCACCCTCTTGTCACGTGTGTGTGGTTGCTGAGTGCCAGGCCGGTCAGCCTTGACCGTGCAGCTCCTTTCCGTGTGGTGTGTACTTTCCACCAGCAGCCTGAGCTTCCTCCTGTCCCCAAGGTGATGGCAGAAGGACTAGCAGTGACCCCGCCTCTGAACTGGTCTTGGGGATGGAGGCCGGACACAGGGATCGATTATGGTCACGGCTGTCCTCCCCCGGTGACCTCTGCTGTCCCCCAGTGCCATCTGCCCGGGCTCTTCCAGGGCACGACCTGGGTAGAGGAGGAATTGAGAAGCCCTGGGAGAGGCCGGGGGTCTGAGAAACCAGAAACCTTGAGCTTAGGTGGCTGAGTACCAGCTTTGACACCCCTTCCATTGTGTGGTTCTGCTCTTCACTGTGTCCCCCAAATTCGTCCAGCCTCTGCATAGGCTCCAGCCTTGCTCAGATTCTCCAGTTTTGAGAATATGTGTCCGAAGTGGGAAGCTTCAGTGACGTGTTGCTGATGTAAAGGAGCCAAAGGCCCCCCCCTGAAGACCTGGGCCCCCTTCCTCCCTCCCTCCCTCCCACACGCCCCCCGCAAGCCCCTCCAGAGCGTGTGAGGCCTTGTGCCTGCCTTCCCTGGACCCTGCCCACAGTGTCCCATGTCACCTGCCTCCCAGGAGCTGGGGGCTTCCCCAGGAGATGTCTTCAAGTGTTCCTTAATGGGACACGGTGGGACCATGTTCCCAGCAGCTCCCATTTTCATCCCTGCTGGTGTTGGCTGCTACCCGTTCTCTTCCTCCATCGGGGGACGGAGGCAGGGGGAGCGGGGAGGAGGGGCTCAAGGCTCCGACCAGCTGCCAGGGGTCGTTTGTGAGAGAGAGGGGAACAGGGGAGCCGGACCCCCCCCTCCCTAGCCTTCCCCTCCCCCTTCCACCTGCGCGGGGCAGGAAGAGGAAAGAACGGGCACCCCCTACACATCCCGTCCGGCAGAACCTACCGAATTCGATGCTGGTTTTGTCAAGGTCACATGCATCAGGGATCTTTTCTCAGTCGTGGCCAGCTCACACGCGTGTGAAGGTGTTCACGTGTGTATGTGTTAAGTACATTGGAAGATTTCGTTCTGTCTTTTATTACCTCTGATCAGTTCAACACACACACACACAACAAGCCAATAGCAGACTCTGGAGGCATTTGACCATTTCTGCTCCCAGAAGGCTGCGCTGCCCTCGCGGGTGGCTCCTGAGAGCTATTCCGACTTGTTCCAAGTCAACGGTTGTTACGTATTCTAGTTTCCATAGTAGGAGAGAAACCATAGGAATATTATGCAAAAATCTATATCTACGGTAGTTTCCTTTAGATCAGAAACTGGTATTTTTTGAGTCAGCCATATGTATTCTGTTTAGAGGATTGACAATAAAGGGCTGTCATGCGACCCTGTGGGAGGAGCTGGGTGACCAGACAGGGGCCCCCAGTGCGCTTGTACCCACACTCCCTTCTCCAAACAGCCATCTTTCTACTTAGCGGGGAGGCACGTGCTGGGTTCTAGACTTTTTTTAATATAACTTTTGTTTCTATGGAATTGAGTGCGTTTCCAGTGTTTCTGCGCATCTTGGTCTTTCTAGAGCTTTCTTTCCTGCTCAGTTTTGTCGATCCACCCGGCAGTGAGTGAACACGGCTTGAGTCAATGAAACTCTCCCCCCAAATGGTGCTTTGGATCTGAAAAGGGTCTGATGGGGCGAAGGGGGAGCGATGGGTCTAGATCCCTCTCCTGAAGAATCTAGAAAAGTGGGCAGTAGGCTGTGGGTGGGAAGGGAAGCGTCCAGCAGAGAGAGTGGCCGTGCGCCCCGCGGAGACGTGGGCCAGGCTCTGTGGTAACCAGGCCCCAAGGTCAGGGCCGCGGTGGGGTTTCGTTCCCTGATGAGTCGCTGGCAAAGCGACACCTGTGACACCAGCATCTCTTGGGCTGCAAGGACACTCTGATTCGGGGTGCTCATGACCTAAGTTTTTTGACCTCCTGTTGCCCCTGGAGTTGTCCATTAGTGAGTTTTGTGCACGGATTTGACTTGGGACGTCCTTCCCTCCCCTGGAAAGGTTTCCTGCAGCAGCAAAGACAGGGGTAGAGAGCTCAGTGGAGAACAGGAGGCTGGTCCCGGCCCTGGCTGACAGTGACTCGCATCCCAAAGGTGTTAGGCAGCCTAGACATCCCTCCAGCACTGGTGGGACCTCTAGGGCTTGGTTTGCTTCTTCCCCTTGACCTTCAGTGGGAAGCGTTTGCACAGTGACATCCGAGGGCAGACCTCCCTGCCGGGAACCCAGGGGGGCAGGGTCAGCTCACCTGGGCCCTGAACCCCCCCAACATGGGGCTTTCCTTCCCACTTTTCTTGCCTAATGACAGAAGTGCAGCGCACGACACCATCTGAAAAGTCCACACTTCCTCACTCCTGGGGACAAGGGGCCACCCCGCTGCAGGGGGGTGGGGGGGTGTCCTTAAGCCATTTCAGCCCCTCCCTCAGAACGGAAGGCACTGCCTTCCAGGAGGCTCAGGGCACCCTTGCCTCTCAATTCGGAGACGTGGAGGGAGGGGAGTACGCTGTGACCGAATGGCCTCCCCACGCGTCCACATGCCATATGTGAATGTGCCGTATACATCGGGCCGCCCGCTCTGGCTACGGCGTCCCTTTCAAATCAGCATGCACACGGGCGTTCTTGTCCAGTCACTAGTAGAGCAAGCACCAGTATTTTTGTATTAAAAAAAGAAGAAAAGCCAAACACAAGATTGACCGCCATGCCATGGTCTGCATGACAGAAACGGGCCGGCGGCGGTACCGGAGCCGCGCGGCTTCACAGAGCACCCGGCCCGTAGCTGCGTCTTGGTGTTCATTCAAGCTCTGTACTGTGTTTCGCATGTATTTATGGTTCTTCCGGCGGGGCGGGAAAGCTCTAACGTGGCAAATCTGAAATTCAAACCTGTCGTTCTGCTGAGACAGGAAGAACCGCTGTAAAAGACAGAGGAAAAGGCGTAATGTGTTTGGAACAGGTCGAGATTGTTGCTGAGCAGAGGTCAATGCTGCCGTGCACTGAAAATAAAAGCCCGCGCCCGCCTGTCACTGCACTGTCCTCCGTGTGTCTCACTTTGGGGGGATGTCACTGGTCATGGAGGAAGAACCTGTCACATTGACAACCCCGTCTCCCCCACCCGGAGCTCAGCCCGGTCCTGGATCCGGACACGCTTCCCTCCCAGGGCTCCCTCGGGGACACGTCCCCTATCCCTCTCTGTGGCACAGGCGTGGTCCTGCCTGCGTTTGTTAGAATCTACCTTCAGGGGGCCAAGATGCATTGGCAAGGGTCAGAAAGGTGGGCCTCGCGGTCTTCCTTTTTTATTATCTTTCACGAAATGCGTTTTGGGAAAAGGTGTCCCCTGACATGAGTGCTTTGCCCTACCTTCCATCCAGGGTCCTCTAGCCTCCGCCTTCCCAGAGTTACTCTGCTCAGTTGTTCCATTCATTGAGTCCACCATGACTGGGGTTCAGGTTCTGGGGTTTCCTATCTCAGAACTCGCTCCTGCGACTCCCACGCAGGTTTAGGGCCACGTTCCCCGCTCTCACAAGACACGAGGGCAGGATGCTGTTGGCCCCCCGGGTCTTTAGAGACAGTGCAACACTGACGGACCCCCCCTCCGGGCCCTCCTGGCCTTTGCAGGCACCGGCTGGAAAAGGCTTCTGTATGGAGACGTCTGACCCCACAGCCCTGCCTCTGTCCCAGGCTGCTCTCCACGGGCTGCCGCATCGCCCACCGCGTCTCTGAACCGGGCACCGGAGGAAAAGCAGGGAATGAATGAGTGACCCTGACCGCAGTCATTCACCGAACAACACTGGTCTTCGTTTTGTTTTTCCATCACAGGCTCACTCCCAATTACCTGTGCTAAAAAGGGATACGCGCACACACACACACACACACACACACCCAGGAGGAACAAGCACACACACACACACATACACACCCCATGGGGATCCGAATCCCTTCTCTGCAGTGAGCTCCCGAATCTTCCCACCATGCCTTTGAAGTGCAGCTGCTGCTGGGCAGGCAGGAGAGAGGCAGGTTTGGACGGGTCCGGCTCACTTTGGCGAAGGATCTGAGGTTAGAGACGCGTGAGGCGGTGCTGTGAGCTCACATCTCCCAGGAGGCAGGGGGCGCTTCCCCAGCCCGCCCCGCCTGCCGGGAGACAGCTGTACGGCACTGAAGAGTTCCAGCTCACGCTTTGAAGATCTGAGAAAGAATTCCTCCCAGGTGATTCAGAGCCCACAGGTGTTCAACAAAAGTGGCTTTAAAAAGAAAAAACGTATTTGGCCTCCAGGTTAGCTGTACCTTCAAAAAATAATAATAATCCCTGAAAACCACTGACTTAGCCATCTCTGAAAGGCTAGGGTTCTGATTAGAAAACCAGATAATCAGAGTGAAATGATCCAAGCTTGGTTGGCGATGTGACGAGCCGTGTGACTAAATATAGGTGCTGCTCGCTTGACGACCGAGCCCCGTGCCTACGACAAGGTCATCCAGCAAAGCAGTTGATAAACGAGCTGCTTAAAGGCGGGTGCCTTGCGGGGCGTCGCATGCCAGGGGGATGTAGTTTTCAATAACTAGCGCGGACACCGCACTTAGAAATATGGGGACTTGCGCAATGGCCAATGCTTCCTGTAGTGAGTACTAACCCGCTTCAGGAACGAGGCAAAGACTGAGCAAAGGGATTCCCCGCGCTGGAGAAAAAGTCCAAGCAGAGAGACAAGTAGGTCGTCTCATGAGGAGCGACTGTCTGTTGTACCAAGAAGCCTCTCTGGGGGCCGCCCTATGGCGAGGGTCTCAGTTCTCCGTGTATCCGCAGATAACACAGCGGACCTCTCAGCGGTGGTAGCCCAGCCTGCAGAGCTGGTCCTCTGCCTGATTCTGCTTTGGAATTCGCTGTGGAAAGGGCGGTAGTTTGGGAATCCAGAGCTCTCACCCATGGGCATGCCATAGAACTGGGGAGAAGCCAGAGGGCTCACCAGAGCCGCGGTGGGGAGAGCTGATCTGGGAAATCGGAGGCCCAGCTTGTAACCCTGAACCTGCCGCTAAGCTGCTGTGTGACCCACGGTTTCTCCAGCCCCCCGGGTCTCTGTTCCTGCCCTGTTGTCTGACGTGGCTGCCAGTGGCCTTGGAGAACGTCTAAATTGTGTTGCTGTCCCCTGCTTTAGCTCCCCTCACCACATGTGCTCCCTGTTGTGTGTGGGCAGGGTCCTCCTGGGCTCAGCCATTGCTGTGTGCAGCAGGGACAAGGGGCCCCACAGCCCCCAAAACACCGAACCCCCCGGGAGGTGTCCTTTCAGAGTCACACCAATCAGATGGGGCGCCCAGCCAGCCTGCCCTCAGCCCTGAGCCAGCCCTCGCAGTTGCGTGGGGGCCTCTTGGCCCCTCCCCGTGGCTGTGGGTCCGCTTGTTCGTTCATTTGACACATGTATTGTCCATGACCTGGGCATCCATGGGGAAGAAGCCCAAGTCCTGCCCGCTTTGAGCTTGGGCTGGTGGAAGAGTCGAAATCAACAAGTCACCGTGCGGCGTGTCATGTCCACAGAACTTGGGAGAAAGGTGGGGTGTAAGAGGGAAGCAGGGAGCCTGGGGCCTGAGGGGTGTTCTGTAGAGGGGTCCAAGGAGGCCTCTCCGACGAAGAGACCTCTGAGAGGAGCCAGGAGTAAGAGAGTGAGCTGTGCAGTCCATAAGTGGAGGGAAAAGGTCCCCAGCCCAGGGCAGAGGCCCTGAGGCAGGAGGTCCGGATTCTAGGACACGCGCCGGGGGCAGGGGTGGGGGTCGGAACCAAGTGGCTTCGCAGGAGAGCGGAGCAGGGAGGGGCAGACATGGCTGGTTGGAAGCCACGCGGAGGCCGGCTTCGTGCAATGGGGCCTGGCTGGAGGGCTGCGGTGACGATCCGTCTACCCCACAGTTTCGAGGGACGGCACTGGTCACTGGGCAGCTGCGTCCTCGGGAAAAACAAAGGCACAATGTGGCTTTGGCTGCGCGTCAGCACCCCATGGGCCTGGCCTCCCACTCAAGGGTCCAGGTAAACCCCAGCCCTGCCATCACCCTCTGGCCCTGCGACACTCAGATCACGAAAAGCACACGCTTGTCCAAAAAGACTTCAGATATAGATCGCTGGCCGCCGTCCCCGTTCCTGACTCACGAGATGATTGGAGTGACATTCTATTCATTCCCGCAGAAGGGAACAAAGAAAACTGGGTTGGCCAGCCTCCGACTCCAGGGGTCACATGGCTGTCTGTTCCCCCGGGTCCTCTGCCCGGGCCATCTCCTCTGACACGCGCTGAGCCCTCATCACATTCCTACTGTGACGACCCACCCTGAGCCCTTGCTGAGGGCGAGCCTGGGGCTCAGGGTCACTGCGTGTGTGGGCTGCAGGCAGGCGTCTGCTCCTGGGGCCTGCCTCCCAGCCTCTTGCCAGCTCCAAGGCTGCAAGGGTTCGAGGGGAGGTGCCCAGTGGTGACCCCCCCGCCCCAAGGACCAGCAGGCTCGGTGTGCCCTGCTCCCCACCTTCACAAAAGGGTCCTCTTTGCTTGCCGCCCACATGCTCCACTGCGCTGAGCCCAGCGCCTGCTCACACTTCTTCCAAATTTTCCTGCCGTTTCCCCAGGGAGGGGGTGGGGTGGGCACGGGGAGCAGAGACCGGAGAGAGATGTTGCTGTAGATCCTAAGTCCCTCCATCCTACCTCCGCTCTCACGAAGTCCATGCGGCCTTTGTTGCCTGGGGGTCTCAGCTTCCAGACCTTCAAACCCAGAGCCTGGCCCCAGTTGCCTTGGGGTGTTTAGACCCAGAAATAGAAAAGCCACTGTGAACCCTTTCCCGGGGCAACGCCGAGCCCACAGCAGCTTCCGGCTGAGCTCAGGGAGGGCAGGCCTCACAGGCTCATGAGCACAGCTGGGGACAAAAAAGGCTCGATGCCGGGGTCCTCCTCTGAATGTCCCCCGTTAGATACGCAGGCCGGACATGGACAGCAGCAATAAGCCCCGAGGGGGACTTCCCAGAGGGCAAATGCCAGAGAGGCCAGACGCAACACAGACCCCGCCCAGAAGGGGTTCAAAGCCCGCTTGGGGTGACAGATATTTCAGCAGCTGATCCCAACAACTGCGAGGGGACACGGAGGCACAGGAGGGGAAGGCTTCCCAGAGGGGATGATGCGGGGGGCGCTTCTTATCAAAGTAACAGTCTTCTGAAATGAAGATGACAGGGGATCTTTGTCATGATTCAAGCCATATGTGTCCAAAGAAAGTCCCAAAATGCCCCCAACCCAGAAATAATCAGGATGAACTCTTAAAAGGGATTTTATTGGGATTTTACAACAGAAAGAGAAGCTTCTGTTAAAAGGAAGGAACTTGTCAGCAAAGATCCCCCAGCAGAGAAGAGACCAAAAGCTGAGTCTGCTTAGAATGCGCTCTGCACGAAGCCATGAGTGTGTGGGGTCGTGAGCGCCATCAGCGGCTTTCGCGGAGGCCTCACCCGCACAGGGTCCCAGGCTAGGGACTTCGCACCGTTAGCCCCGGTCTCAGCAGCCCGGCCTCGGCACTGTCAGGATTACTGTCACTTGTCCATCCACGGAAATGCCTGAACAGGTGAGAGGACCTGCCCAAGGCCGCCCGCACAGTAACTGAGGGTCTGACCTCGGGCCGATGGTGCTCACGCGGGGCTTCTGTCTTTCCAAAGCTTTTCCGCGTTAGCAACGCCGATGAGTCCAAATGCAGCCCCCACCCTCCTAGGGGCTTTGCTCACTCAGATGCGAAAGTTCCGTTTAAAACAAATCTTTTTTTTTTAGATTTATTTTTATTGGTTTTTGACAGAGAGCGAGACAGACAGAGAGAAGGAGGATGGCCCAGAGCCGTCTCCATAGTTGACAGCATTAGTTTTCCAGATAGTTTCACTCCACAGGTGGGCGGGGGCTGAGCAGGGCAGGAACTGGGCTGGGGGCCTCCCACAGGGGAAGCACACACAGCATGTGGGTCCACATGGGCCGGGGGCCGGGGGCCGGGATTTGATCCTAGGTCCCTGGGGCTGCAAATCAAGTGCTTAACCTGCTGAGCCATCCCAGCTTCCCCTAAAACAAATCTTCATGCTGTTGGAGAATAAACTTCAACCAAGTAACGTGAAGGTCACTGGCTTTATGAAGCCTGCATGAATGGCGTGTGAATGCCGTCCTAGGCGGGCATTCCGAAGGGCTGAGCTAAGCGGAAAGTTTTTTGTGTTTTTTTTTTTTTTTTTTTTTATCTTTTCACATTTTTATAGAGAGAAATTATCTTTTTGTCTTCAGTGCATAGTTATTTCTATTTTACTTTTTGACAGATAGAGAGAGAGACAGAGACAGAGACAGTTAGAGAACCGAACTGTGGGAACTCCCCAGTTCAGCATGTGGGTCCTGCCTGGGCCGGAGCCGGGATTCGATCCTCGGTCCTCATGGCCTCAAAGCGAGCGCTCA
>PVKE010001025.1:0-59747 GCA_004027555.1 Craseonycteris thonglongyai | reverse complement strand
GCACGACGTTCTACGAAGAGCTGGGCAGAACACTTCGAAGTGTGAACGCCGGGACACGCCAAGGCTGAGACCGTGCCGGGCGGGAGGACGTGGAGGAAGGACGTGGGTGCTGGGAGGGCAACCTGATCCAGAAAAGGCACGTCAGCAGAAAAAAAAGTTTTTTTTTTTTCCTTTGGTCTTACAGGTTTATTTTTCTTATTTTAGGCCTAGAGAGAGAGAGAGACAGAGAGAGAAGGAGAGAACCGGCAGCGTTTTGCCTGAGGTGTCATTAAGCCGAACATGCATATATTTTTAAAGATTTATTTGATTGAGAGAAGGTGAAAGAGAGAGAGAGAGAAGGAGGGGGAGGGCCCAGAGCAGGCTCCACAGTTGTAGGTCATTAGTGGTGACGTGGTGTCATCCCACACAGGTGGACGTGGGGCCGCGTGGGGCGGGAACCAAACTGGGGACTTCCTGCATGGGCGGTGAGAACCCTCGCCGCTGAGCATCCCAGCGGGTACCCGTTGCGCCAGGGCCGGGATTCGATCCCCAGACCTCATGGTTGTGAGGCACACGCTCGAGTGGCATGCCAGTGCCTGTTGTTTAGGTCACCCAGTGTGTGGTGTTTCTGTTATCACAGCCCGAAGGGATCAGGGGAGCGAGTTCTCCCGAGTCCCACGACTGTATGTGGGTGAGTTTCTCCAGGGCTCTCAGATTCACCCCACTAGGGGCCAGCATTTGAAGGCCGACCACACACCGCACACTGTGTGGCGTCCAGGGAAGCCACACGCACAGAGAGGATGGCAAGCTCACCCAGGCAGGTAAGGAGGGATTTGGATCAGAACCAAGAATCAGGCAGACCTGAATCGCTAAGTACTGGCATCAGAGAACTCTCATAACCAAGAAGGGAAGGAGATCAATTTTATGTGGGATCGAAATCAGCTGCTAAGAAAGCTACCTTCCACCCAGTAGGAAAGGGAGGTTCAGCCCACCACAGTTGCAGGCAGGCCCGGAAGGTGGAAAGCCAACTCCTCCGCCTGCCCCATGAGCCGGTTATGTTGGCTTCTCTACATTCTCCCAAGTTGAGAATGATGAGTAAGTTGTAGGTTGTCTCACAACAGATAGGAAACCCTTCTGCGTTATTTCTTGTTTTGAGAATCTGTACAAGTTCATGGATCAAAGACTTCCTATAAAATTATGAGTTTTCCTTTCCCTTTATAGTTTTATTTTCTCACATTAGCTGCCAGGAAATGTTGAGTTCAGTTGCATGTCCAATTGCAGTAACTAGCTGATCTCATATGCCTGATCATGCCAAACGTGAGAATTTTTTCAAGATCAGGACGAGCACATATGGACAGAGGAGGGCATTGTTTCCTACCGCAACTATACAGCAGAATAATGTCTCTGACGGCACATGACTGAGACTTCTCAGCCCGGTTCTAAGAGTTGGAAAAGTTGAAAGATATCCACACACGTGGACGAGGAGGAAGGAGGCTGCTCAGCCCGCCACACTTGCTGGTTTCCTGATCAGCTGCTTGCGATCCTGTCGCAGATACGCTATTAACTCAGGGGAGGCGCTTCCTGTCCTGGAAGTCACAGCGAGCATCAAAGCAGATGACTGCACAGAGAGCCACAGTGCCCTGGACAACTCACCTGAGAGGTCTCAGGTGAGCGAAGTTTACAAGACCCTGAGGTAACTCGGTCACAGCGGCTGAGAATCCCTGACAGAGCTCAGGGTTGGCTCAGGGGTCCTAGAGAACCCCAATTCTCTCTAGAAGAAGAGAAAGCCCTTGTTGACAATGCCAGATCACAACATGATCACTTCAAGCATGTTCTGGTTTTGCAGAAGCTCGCCTGCTGCGGCATGGCATGCTCTGGAAATGCCAGCTCACGTTGGTTATGGGAGGACAGACGATTCCATGATGGGACTGGCGATGCTGGGTCCTCCAGCTAGATCCGAACCAGACAGGGATTGCTTCACTAACACCCTCAGGGCTCATCCACTCCTGAGGCCCTTGCGCTGGTTCCTGGAGTAGGTCGTGCACTGCGCTGGGAAAGCGTGTGGGGCATTTTCCCTTTATCTGTGGCAGGTCACAAGTACTCCTACCCATCCTGCCAGGCTCCATATAATTCTTCAGTGTCTCCACGCAGCACAAAGGACATCCCCGTCACCTTGCAGCCATCCAAGACACACCTCACCTGTAAGCTCCCATAATAAGCTCTCCATGTAACACTGTTTTCAGCCTCTTCCTTTGGTCTCAGCCCCCAGATGTTCCCAACAGTTGGGAGTGTGGTTCAGGGCATCTCTGTCCTTCCTGATTTTCCTTTTGCTATCGGCCTTTCAGAGAGATGCACTGACATCGTCACATGCAACTGTGAATTTGCCTCTTTATTCTTTCAGCTCTGTCCACTCCATCTGCCCAGATTTTGAAGTCCCACTGTTAGCAGTGGGCACAGTTAGGATGGCACTGTCTTCTTGGTGAACTGGCTCTTTGGTCATTATTTAATGTCTCTGTTTATCCCTGGTCACATTCCTGGTTCTAAAGTCTGCTTTCTGACATGTGGTGTGGGTGAAAAAGAATATCATGGGCGTCTAAGTGGGGATAAGATATTAAAAATACACTGTAAAGTGGGAGGGGGTGCAAATTACAAAACAATATGCATAGCTTGAGCCTCGTCTCATCTTAAAAATACTGTATTTCATTCATTCTAAGATAGACATCCTTTCCAAATTTGCCATCTCTGATCAAGGGCTCTCAAGAGTTTAATTGGCATGTCTTTTTTTTTTTTCTTTTGGAGTCTGTAAAATAAGATGCATCTTACATGGTAACTTAGATTTGATGGAATGTGATCGACCTATAGCATACCAGTCAGACCAGCTGGAAAGCCCTAGGCTGCAAAACCCTTCAGCAGTTTGGAAAACCCTGTGTGAAATTGAAAAACCAAAACATCGAGATATTGTGGCACAAACAGAAATCGTTACCAGGAGCCTGCTTGTTTGGTCTGGTTGGCATGGCAATCCCAGAATGCTGTCACGGAAGGAAGGGACAGGTCTAGGGTTCTAATGTGACTTCTCACTTTGAAAGAAGGTAAAAGCCCCAGTGTGAGGAGAGTCAGGACAGGGTCACAGACTGACGGGACTCCTTCATCACACTGGTCGCTGGCGGAACAAGCCCAAGAGGTAAGAGAAGGTGTCTGGGGTCCCATGGGCTTTACCATCAAGCGTATCATGTCCTCTCTCAGGAGAAGAGCTGTATGCATTAAATGCAGGACCCTTTAGGTGCCACTTAGTTACGTAAAATACTGCCACCCAATCAAGTTCTGTGGCCGCTGAAAACCAGGGGAGATTTTAGGGTCCTAACTTATCCGTGTCACATAGTTAAGTACAGTTGCATAGAAGGAAGTCAGAAGGAACGTGTGCTAAATTAATGAGAGATTATGTCTCAGTGATAAGATCAATGGAGGTGTGAACTTCCTACTCCATATTTCTGTATTATTTACATAAAAAAACACACATTCAAATGGGAAAATACAGGCTCATGTGAATAATAAAGTGGGGAGACCAGAGCTGACGATTTTCTTCCTCCTGAGCCCTCAACCCTCATGAACGTTACATGAGCATGAATTGTTTTTCCAACACACACACGTTTTTAAAGACATATAACGACCTCCAAAGCCCCACTTCACTTCTTCCAATAAAAATCCACGCCAACGTCCTTCAACATCGCCTGAGAAAAGTCATTTATTTCTAACTCAGAGGTCTATTGACTCGGCTGGGCAGATGTATTCATTAAGCAAACATTTTTGGTGAAAATACACAGCGCAGGGAAGCCGGGATGGCTCAGTGGGTTAGGCGCTCACTTTGCAGCGCCGGGGACCGAGGATTGAATCCCGGCCCCAGCCCGTGCGGAACCATATGCTGAACTGGGAGCTCCCCTAGTTCAGTTCTCTCTCTGTCTCTGTATCTCTCTCCTCTGTCAAAATAAATAAATAAATAAATAATATATATTAAAAAAAATAAAATACACAGCACATCTGTGGTCTGGCAGACACAGTTCTCTCGAGTTTCTCACTTATTACCTCATTAGATTAAAAAAAGACAGAACAGGGGAAGTCGGGATGGCTCAGTGGGTTAAGCGCTCACTTTGCAGTCCTGGGGATTGAGGATTGAATCCCAGCCCCAGCCCTGCAGACCCATGTGCTGAACTGGGGAGTGCCCCTAGTTTGGTTCTCACCGGTGCGAGACCCAGGCCCAGTTCCCGCCTTGTGCAGCCCCGCGCGCCCACCTGTGGAATGAAACTGTGTGGAAAAACCGATGATGTGCAACTATGGAGACTTCTGGGCCCTCCCCCTCTCTCTGTCTCTGTAACTCTCTCTCTCTCAAAAACAATAAAAATAAATCTTAAAAAAAAGCAAAAACAGAACAAAACACTTTTTTTTTTAATCGATCGAACATGGGACCATGCAGGGGTGACCATGTGAGAAGGAAATGTGCGAGCCTAGGAGAGGCCTCCGAAGAAACCAAGCCTGACCTCTAAATTGACCTTGGACTTTTAGCCTCCATAATTATGAGAAAATAGGTCCCCTCACCCGCAACCGCCTACCCACCCCCTCAAAATTCAAAGATGGCTTCAAGGAACCAGCAACTTCCTAATACGCGTTCCTCCGGAAGGGCGGCCCCGTGGCCTTGCACCGCCCCTCCCACGTGACCCTGTGAACGGGCGCCATCTTAAGCGCCGCCTCATAGAGGAAACTACAACTCCCAGAATCCTCGCGCCTGCGTCGTGCTGGCACTTTTACC
The DNA here is from genome assembly GCA_004027555.1 of Craseonycteris thonglongyai. Lineage (NCBI taxonomy): Eukaryota > Metazoa > Chordata > Mammalia > Chiroptera > Craseonycteridae > Craseonycteris > Craseonycteris thonglongyai. The sequence continues at coordinate 54,967 of PVKE010001025.1, read as the reverse complement.
GCCCCAGTCTTAGAGCGGAGCCTGTAGCCGGGCGCCATCTTTGACGCTGGCAGTGCTGGGGTTTTCGGCTGGTGTGAGCGGCTGTTGAGGACGGCGGCAGGCAGCGACGGAGCGAGGAGAAAAGACGTGGCAGCAAGCGTGAGTCGGGGATAGTGTCGTCGGTTCGGTAAAGTTTCTGTTCTCTGGTAACTAGACTCGTTTTTTCCGATTCCCCGGTGGCTTGGGGCCGGGGAGCTGGGGGAGAGGGCGAGGGGAGTGGCCGCGGCCTCCCCTCGCCCCTGGGTCGCGGCCTAGCCCGGGAAGTCAGAGCGGGCCCTTGGGCCCCGCCGGAGCGACACCCTCCTCCACCCCGCCGCCGCCGCCGCCGCCGCCGCCGCCGCCGCCTCCGCCTCCGCCTCCGCCTCCGCCGCCGGCCCCCCGCGCTCTGGCGCCCGCTCCCGGCCCGGCCGGCCGGCCGCCCCTCCCCCACATCCGGCGTTGGCGGAGCCGGGAGCCCCGAGCGGCCTGCGCCCGGATCCGCTGACACTGCAGGGGTCGCTCCCCTCGGGGCCTCAGTTTCCCCCCTAGTGCAGCGGAGCCCCGCTGCCCCGACTTGAGCAGAGCGCCAGGAGCTGAATTTACCTACTCTCGTTCCTCTCCAGGGTCCCACTCCTCGGAGGTTTTCTCTCCCAGCTCCACACACAGAAAGCCACCGACCTTATTCCGGTACCCTGCACCCCTTGCCCGCCTTCCTTTACACCCCTGTCCCCAGCCCTCGGCATCGGAGTCAAGAGCCGCAGGGACACTTCCGTCCTCCTTGTAGGAGTGCTGAGACCGTAATGAAGAGCGACCCCTAAAGCCCCGTAGTCGGTGCGGACTCCTATGGGGAAGGCCCGCACTGCACCTGGAGAAGGAGGCTGTGGGACTAGTGGTAGCAATGCTTTGTAGGCTGAATGTATGTAGCTGCTGGGGGCCCGGGAGGGAGCCGCCGAGACGGCATGGAAGTGGTTCAGAGCGCGCATGTTACTGTCAGCTGCTGGCCTAGAGTCCAGCTTGAGCGTGAACTCGTTTACAGGCCGGAAAGCTTATCCAGTCTTTCCCCCTCCCCCCAGAAAATGCCCGCAAACGAAACTTGGAGCCACTCTCCAGACAGACCGTACACGGAACAGGCATCTTGTGGCCTTGCTTTTTAAAATTTTTACTCTTCAAAGCGTGATTTCCTTTTCTAGCCACCCACATCTTAAAGAATTGTATTACCATTAGTTAGAACCAAAAAGGGGTCAGCTAGTGTTTGTTAATGACCAGTATGTGGAGTCTGATTTAGCTTTCCAGAATTGACTTTTTGGGGATGTATTAACAAATCGCAGTCCTAGGGGATCAGTGTTGAATGATGCACTATGTTTTTGTTTAAATAAAATTTCCTGGAAATAATTACTTTCTGAATTAAGGGAAATTGGTGTTGCCGTGAGGCATCGTAAAAATACATGTTTTAAAGGCTGAAGGCATTTCAAGCAGATTACAGTTCTTGATGAAGCAAAAAGGACATGATGGGCCTGGGTTTGGGAAAACCTGGCTTCTAGCTGCTACTGACAAACTCTGGGAAACTGGGCCTCAGTTCTTTTTTCTATAACATGAGGAGATTGGACAATTTGAGTTCAGAACACAGAAAGGTGGAAGGGACCTTAAAGCCCTCTGAGAAAGAGTTTGGGAATGTTCTCAATTGCTGTCACTTTTCCTTCCAAAATAACCTGGTTTGCAAGTCATTGGTCCCAGGGGAGCTGCTTGAGTAATAAACCCAGTAACAAATTTGGGTACGAGTTTTGGAGACATACAGAGAATGAGTGTGTGTGCCCTAAGTGCACCAACATCACTCTCTCCTGGCAGAAGATGCAGCTCTTTTAGTGGCGCTGGAATCCTGGGATGTGTTTCGATTCATTCTAACACAGATAAAGAAGATGTGGTAGAGAGGAAGATGGTGGCAGAAGGAATGGATAAAGAGGCAAAACTGCCGACCAAAAAGAAAAGAAAGAAGGGTTTGCGAATTAAGGGCAAAAGGCGAAGAAAAAAACTGATTCTTGTGAAAAAGTTTAGTAAGGATTTGGGATCTGGGCGGCCTACTGCAGATGCCCCTGCTTTGTTAGCTGCCAGTGCGCCTGAGCAGGACGAAGAACATCTCTTTGAGAGCAATATAGAAAAACAGATCTACCTACCTAGTACCAGAGCCAAGACCTCCATTGTGTGGCACTTCTTTCATGTTGACCCCCAGTATACCTGGCGGGCTATTTGTAACCTCTGTGAGAAAAGTGTTAGCAGAGGTAAACCAGGCAGCCATCTGGGGACATCTACTCTTCAGCGACATCTCCAGGCAAGGCATTCACCTCATTGGACCAGGGCCAACAAATTTGGAGTCACCAGTGGGGAGGAGGATTTTTCTTTGGAGGTGCCTTTATCTCCCTCTTCTGCTGGAAGCAGTGGAAGCTTTGAGTATATTCCTACTGATCCACTGGATGATACTAGAATGGGTAAGAAACGTGATAAATCAGTATCTGATGCCCTGAGGGCGGAAAGGGGAAGATTTCTCATCAAAAGTAACATTGTCAAGCATGCCTTAATTCCTGGAACAAGAGCCAAGACATCTGCAGTGTGGAACTTTTTTTATACTGATCCTCAGCACATCTCCAGGGCTGTGTGTAACATATGTAAAAGAAGTGTGAGCCGAGGTAGGCCAGGTTCTCACTTAGGAACGTCGACCCTTCAACGACACCTGCAGGCCACACACCCTATCCATTGGGCTGTTGCCAACAAAGACAGCAGTGCAGTTGGAAATGGATTAGATGAGGCTGAGACTGAGAGAGATGAACTCTTGAGTGATGCTTTGCATGGAGAGAAGTCTACAGGCAGCCACGACTTAACAGCCGAGGACCTTAGTGACTCTGATTTAGATGAACCTCCTGTGCTAGAGGTTGAAAATAGGAAATCTGAGAGTCCTGTTCCTGTTCCAGACCAAGATACTCTGATGCATGCCCAGGAGAGAGAAAGAGCACGTGAAAATTCAGTCTCGAGTCAAATAAGCCAGGCGATTATTCAGATGATTGTGGAGGACATGCATCCTTACAACTACTTCTCAACCCCAGCCTTTCAGAGGTTCATGCAGATTGTAGCCCCTGACTATCGGTTACCATCTGAGACTTACTTCTTCACTAAGGCTGTACCTCAGTTGTATGATTGGATCAGAGAAAAAATTTTCTTAACTTTGGAGAATGTTCAAAGTCAAAAGATCCACCTGACTGTGGACATATGGACCCATGACCCATCCACTGACTATTTTATTGTGACTGTACACTGGGTCTCCTTGGAAACTGCACCTTCTTCCAGTAATGACAGGACCCCCAATTTCAGAAAATGGGCGGTGCTTTGTGTAACAGGTTTGGCCAAAGACTGTTTGATAACCAACATTTTACAAGAACTGAATGACCAGATTGGTCTGTGGCTTTCTCCTAATTTCCTTATCCCTAGCTTCATTGTTTCTGACAATTCCTCTAGTGTGGTACATGCAATTAAAGATGGGGGTTTTACCCACGTGCCATGCTTCCTGCATTGTTTAAACATAGTAATTGAGGATTTTTTCTGTGAGCACAAAAGCATTGAGAATATGTTAGTGGCTGCTAGGAAAACCTGTCACCATTTTAGTCATTCAGTCAAGGCTCGTCAGATACTACAAGAGTTCCAGAATGACCGCCAGCTTCCATGGAAGAATTTGAAGCAAGATGAACCGGGCCATTGGATTTCTACCTTCTATATGTTACAGTGGCTCTTGGAGCATTGCTACTCAGTTCACCATAGTCTTGGTCGAGCCAGTGGAGTTGTACTCACCTCCCTTCAGTGGACTCTCATGACTTATGTATGTGACATTCTTAAACCGTTTGAGGAGGCCACCCAGAAAGTGAGTGTGAAGGCCACAGGATTGAACCAGGTGCTACCACTAATCCATCATCTACTCCTTTCTCTGCAGAAACTCAGAGAAGATTTTCAAATCAGAGGTATTACACAGGCCCTCAATCTGGTGGACAGTTTATCCCTGAGACTTGAAACTGACACCCTGCTAAGTGCCATGCTCAAATCCAAGCCCTGTGTCTTGGCTGCTTTGTTAGATCCTTGCTTTAAAAACAATTTGCAAGACTTTTTTCCTCACGGTGCTGATTTAGAAACTTATAAGCAGATCCTTACAGAAGAAGTTTGTAATTACATGGAATCTTCACCAGAGGTCTGCCATATTGCAACTCCAGAAGCTTCTGGACCCTCAGCTGCGGTAGACGCGGATTCATTTACCTCATCTGTAAGAGAAGGCACCTCCAGTTCAGGGTCTGGTGGTAGCTCAGCTGCAGATACTGTTGTCCCAGGAGGCAGAAGCTTCCTGTTTCCTGCTGCTGTAGCAGTGGTGGAGGAATACTTCCAAGAGAAGTACTCAGACACCTCAGGAGGTGGTGACCCTTTGGTTTACTGGCAGAGGAAGATGAGCACGTGGCCAGCTTTGACCCAAGTGGCCATTCAGTATCTAAGCTGCCCCATGTGTAGTTGGCAATCTGAATGTATCTTTACTGCAAATAGCCACTTTCATCCAAAGCAGATCATGAGCCTGGACTTTGACAATATAGAACAGCTGATGTTTCTGAAAATGAACTTGAAAAATGTTAGCTATGATTACTCTACATTGGTTCTGAGCTGGGATCCTGAAAATGAAGTTGTTCAAAGCAATGAAAAAGAAATATTGTCTTAATTTCTTTTTTCTTTCTTCATCTGAAATGAGCAACTTATTATTGCTCTGTTACCATATCCTAATTGCTGTAGTTTTACAGATAGTGATACTAATTCTTTATACAACAATCTGGGGAAACCTGAAAACACAAAAAGGGCTGAAAACTCCTCAGAGGTAATACGGTGTTGACAGTAAAGATTAGCTTCAATGATTTCACAGTAGTAGCAATGTAGCTGTCACTTGAAATTTTGTTTATACCAGTTGAGAGAAAAGTAAAATTTTTAATTAAAAAAATATAGTGCAGCATTAAAAGGCCTGAGGCCATTCCTGACTGGTAGACTGAACTAGAATTGGTTTTATGTAAAAATTTCTCCCAGCATGAAAAGTTTGATTGCTCCAAAACCAATGATAGAAAAAAGCATTCTAAGCTGGTGTGCCTCCCTGACCCCCACTTTTCTATTTTTTTTTAAACCCTGATATTTACAGCTTGGCAAAACCAAAACTCGCAAAATTGTTTTATATTTGGAAATTTCTAATGGCCTCCTCATACTGGTCAGCTTTATAATTTCAGGTTACTTAGTATGATAGAGTTACCCTTTATATCTAGGAATGGATCTTTATAAAAGAGAAACATTAAAAACAATTAGGAAAATTACTTCTAATCTTTGAATTCACCTTTTTTTAACCTTTATAAAATAATGTAAAAACAAGACTATGGGTACTTTTGCCTCATTTTGGGTAAATGACAAAAGTTTACAAAATTGAAAAAGATTAAATGGGAATTAAGTTGAAAGTTTCACTCATGAGCATATTTTGACACCTAGTATCCATTTTCTAAAGAATGTTTTTTCTAATAGTAAGTGTTCTTAAATGTCTTTTAAAAATAAACTGAATGATCCATAATATTGTATTCTTAAGTATGAGTTGTTTTGACCTCTATTCTTAACTAAAAATAAGCAATCAATATTTTCATGTGTTAGGAAACATTTCCTCACTGGTGAAATGAGAGTTGATCTCAGTGATATTTAAGGCCCCTTTCCACTCTAAACGTGTACTTCTGTCATTGAGAGGGAGGCCAGAAATTGATGACTTTTAGTAAAAGTCTATTATAAGTTTCAGACTGAATAACTAATATAAGATCCCAATTTTTCCTTTTTTTCATTTTAGATTTGGGGATATTCCCTGCCCAAAAATTTCCTGGAAAATTGACTAGTATTAAGTGTGAGTAAAAGGTGTCCACTTTTTTTTAAGTTTTGATTTTAGTTTTGTCTTGGATAGTATTTGACAAGATTTAGCCTAGAAATAATGTAGTATTTCTTACATGAGAATCAAAATTGTTTGTTACTGAGCTGGTTTCAAAATTTAGAATTCATTTCTATGTATCAAAATCGTTTTGGGGGGGGTTTTGTTTTTTTCCCTTTTTTTTTTACTTCTTAAATGGTAAATGTACCATTGTGGAGTGAAATTTCAATTTCAAAAGTTTACCCTTTTACTAACTAGTAAATGGATAATTACATCTTCAGCTGTAGCCATCACTAGTAAAGAATTTGAAAGTAGGCTGCAGAAGCGAGCCTTTGCAGGGCCAATATTGAAGTCGTGCCAGTTGACACTGGTGCTACTCTAACAGAAAAATCTTCCCTTAGAGAGAAGAAGCTTGACAGTGCCAGGGCAGCATGGCCATCATGCCCTGCATTCTGCAGTTTGCTGCACCACTCTGTAGTTACTCTGTAACTACACGTCTCTATCTTTTTTGGTTAAACACTCCCTGAAAGGTGATAAAGATGATGATACATGCATCCACGTTATGCACATTGATATATGTGTAAGGACTTTCCTTCATCTTTATTGTGTGGGCTGGGCAAAATTTTGTGTACATACTAAATTTTGTGTAATTAATACTTCATGATACTTTGGTATAAGTAAGTTCACTACTTTTATAATGAACCCAAATCTAAAGGCTTTTGTAATGTATTTTAAAAGGGGAAACTTACCCAAATGTTTTATTTCTACACATTTGTGTATGTGTGTGTGTGTGTGTATAAATCAGTTAGTATAAATGTATATTATATACATAAAACATTTATATTTTTACATACAAGTATGCTTTTATTATACAGATAATAAAGATGGGGGAAGGTTTCTGTTTTTTTCTTAATAGGTGAAGAAATCTTGAAGACCAGAAATTGGATCTTAATGAATTTTGATGTTCTTTTTAATTTTTTCTTTTTCTTTTTTTCTTTTTCAATTCTATTGTTCGGCTACAGAAGATGGATTTTTTTTTTTTTTAATAGTTTTTTTTTGACTCAAGTTCATCTTTAAATGAACGCTTTTTTTGTTGTTGTTTTTTGTTTTTGTTTTTGAGGAGATAACTAACCTTAGCTGTCTCCAGTCTGACAAAGGTTATTCCAATGGACTCAGTCTCCCGTAGTTGGGAGATGTTTTAAAAACACATCGTGTGTTTGAATTGTGGCTGAGAGGTTTCCTTGGCAATGTGAGGAGGAAAATTCTTTCTGCCTCATTATTATTAATTCATGGATTGAGTGTTGGTTCGACCTACAGGCGTGATAGATTGGAACTCAGTGAAGACACAGACGTTCCTGTTGAGAGCAACCAGCTAATGTAAGTGTGCAAATGAGCTTTTTGTCATTGAAGGACTGAACGTTTTTGTAATTGAAGACATAAGTTTCCTGGATCAGTAAGACATTAATCATTGTCAAGACACTTTTTCTTGTAATTGTTTACAAGTTTTGGGATGGCGACCACCCTCCCTGTTTTTGATAATACCGTACATGTATTTTGATAACATATTTTAAAGATTTATTTTATTGATTTTTGACAGAGAGAAACAGAGGCAGAGAGAGACAGAGAGAAGTGGGAGGGCCCAGAGCAGTCTCCATAGTTGACATTGGTTTTCCATATAGTTTCACTCCACAGGCGGGCACAGGGCTGCACAGGGCAGGAACTGGGCCGGGAGCCTCCAGCATAGGTCCCAGCAAGAACTGAACTGGGGCACACCCCAGGTCAGCATGTGGGTCCGCATGGGCCGGGGCTGGGATTCAATCCTCGGTCCTCAGGGCTTCAAAGCGAGCGCTTTACCCGCTGAGCCATCCCAGCTTTCCCTGATAACATATTTTAAAAAGTAAAAACAGTGTAGCCAACATGAAATGGCCTTGTAAATCCATCTCAGCAAAAAGCACTCTGCTAGTTTGTCACAGCTTAGTTCCATGTGCACACTCGAGCCTCCTGCCTCAGCTTGTCTGATGACTGCTCCGTGTCCCTTTGTATGGCTGTGCCGTGGTGTAAGCCCTCATTGACAGACTTGGGTTTTGCCACTAAAAACAAAAATAGCCCCACATCCGATAACAGCCTATACACACATCTGTGAACTGTCCCTTAGAACTAGTTCTCAGGTGTGAATTTGTAGAAATGCTAGAATTCATTGTAAAAAGGTTGCACCAATTTACTGAATAACTAATGAGGTCTTTTTGAGTTTTAAAAGTTCTTGACACATCCTTTAGTAAGATACTTATCTTTGGCTATGTTGCTGATCTTTTGCTATATAAATGTTTTTCATTTTATGTAGTCAAATCTACCAATTTTATTGTTAAGGATTTTTTTTTTTACAGTTGATTTTAATATTTATTTTTGACAGAGAGAGAGAGAGACAGAGACAGAGAACTGAACTGGGGGCACTCCCCAGTTCAGCAGAGAACTGAACTGGGGGCACTCCCCAGTTCAGCAGAGAACTGAACTGGGGGCACTCCCCAGTTCAGCATATGGGTCCGCATGGGCCAGGGCCGGGATTCAATCCTCAATTCCCAGTGCTGCAAAGTGAGCACTCAACCCATTGAGCCATCCCGGCTTCCCCCAAAATTTATTTATTTTTTTATTGTTTTTGACAGAGAGAGACATACACAGAGAGAACTGAACTGGGGGCACTCCCCAGTTCAGCACATGGGTCCGCGATTCGATCCTGGGTCCCCGGGGCTGCAAAGTGAGCGCTTAACCCACTGAGCCATCCCGGCTTTCCCTTGTTAAGGATTTTTTTTTTTTTTTTAATATATTTTATTGTTAAATTTAATGGGATTGTTAAGGATTTTAACTGGTGTGCTAGGAAAGACTTTTTTCACCCTGTGCTTATAAAAAAAAAAATATGTCCATTTTTTCCCCAGTGCTTGCATGGTTATATTTTTTTATATTAAAAACATGATCTAGGGATTGCAGTTATATGACATTGCTTCTCTTCCTCACATAAGATAGGTGATGTCAAATGTTGCTTGCTCTTTGCTGAGCGCAGTTACGAATTCACAATCTTGGTATGTAAGCACTTTAATAGGTGAGCTAAAGCCTTTTGGCAGTATTTGCTTTATTTCCCTGATACGCTTTTGTGTGGAGTAGAATTCTTTTTTCAAATGCGTGGCCAATTGTTTTGTTAATTTCAAATGCTACTTTTTCATGAATCTTTATTCATAGACTCACTTGAATTCTTGATCTTGTAATCATTTCTTTGTCAATATTACATTTAAATATTCTTACATTGCACATCTACTGTAATCAGGTAGAGCAAGACCCTTATTCTTTTTAAAGTTTTCTTTCTTTTTCTCAGTTATTCTAGATGATTTTGCTGTCTATCAAGTTCCAGTAATAAACTCATTGGGATTTTGACTTGAGTTGAATTGAATGTGTACGTTATTTGGGGGGAACGTAAACTTTAAGCCATTATCTCTCTTTTCCAAGTCTTCGGTACAAAATTTTGTATTTTCTTGTTGTTTTGTTTTTAATTTAATGTGGGTCTTATATAGTTCTTCATTTTCTTCCCATATACTTGTATTTTATAGTTTTATTGTGAGTGGGCTATTATCTGAATGATTGTTGCTTCCATATAGGAAATAGACTTATTTTTCAAATTTTAAACTTTTTTTTTTTTAATGAAGTGCTTTTAAATTTTTTATTTATTTTTATTTTTATTTTTTACTGTTTTTTAACAGAGAGAGACAGATAGAGAGAGAGAGGGAAATACAGAGATAGAGAGAGAACTGAACTGGGGACACTCCCCAGTTCAGCATATGGGTCCGCACGGGCCGGGGCTGGGATTTGATCCTCGGTCCCTGGTGCTGCAAAGCGAGCGCTTAACCCACTGAGCCATCCCAGCTTCCCTTTAAACATTTTTTTAGTTGATTGTTAGATGTTCTAATTTGTTAGCATATCATCTGTAGATACTGAATTTTTTGCCTCCTCCTCTACAGTCTTTATACCTTTTTCTCCCTCATTGTATATGCTGGACTCTCAGGAACAGTGCTGAGTGATTGTATATGCTGGACTCTCAGGAACAGTGCTGAGTGATAGTGGAGACAGTGAATGTGCTTTTGTTTTCTTTGCCTTGAGTGAGCTTCTAGTGTTTTATCATGTTGGATGTGCAGATGGTTTGTGATGATTAAGTGACTCTGTGCTAAGGAGTTTATTTGTAATTTACTAAGAGTTTTTTCAGGAATAGATGTTGCATTTTAGCTTCTTTTTTTTTCCTTTGAACCATTTCAATTTTAAAAAAAATAACCATTTTACATATTTTTTTACTATATTTTTCTTTATGAAATCTTACGATACCACAGTTTCTGTTTTTACCCCCTTTTACTTCCTCTATTAATGGAACATTAATAGCATTAGTAAATTCTTAGTCCTGGAATAAACCTTTTTGGTCTTAATTAAGATGTATCAAAGTGTAACATAAATGGGATATCCAAAGCAGTTGTTTTAAAGCTTTTTCAGAAATCAGTGAGATAGTACCTATGACATGGTTTTGTTCTTTTTCTTTTATTGAGTTTTTTTTCTAATTTTTTTTTATTTTTTTTTATTTTTTTATCTTTTCACATTTATAGAGAGAAATTATCTTTTTGTCTTCAGTGCATAGTTATTTCTATTTTACTTTTTGACAGATAGAGAGAGAGACAGAGACAGAGACAGCTAGAGAACCGAACTGTGGGAACTCCCCAGTTCACACGTGGGTCCTGCCTGGGCCGGAGCCGGGATTCGATCCTCGGTCCTCATGGCCTCAAAGCGAGCGCTCAACCCGCTGAGCCGTCCCGGCTTTCCCCTAATTTTTTTTTTTTTCAGATTAAAATACTTTCTTAAATAAATTTGTTCAAGAATGTGGAGTATATAGATCGTCTACATTTTGTGACTTTTCATGCCTAAAATCTTGTTCTAAGTCCTGAGATCTTGAAATGTAGTTTGAAAGACTAAATCTAAAGTCATAATCTCTCCCTTAAATTCTGAATGCTTAGCGTTTTCTTTTGACATTTAGAGATTCAGATAAGAAATCAAATGTTAAGCCTGATTTTCTTTCCCTTGTCAACAGTCTTTTTTCTAGACGTCTAGATGATTCTGTCTTTACCATTGGAATTCAAAATTTTTACCATTATCTGTGGTGTAAAGAGAGGTCTTTAAAGAAAATTTCTTCCTGGCATTTGATGAACCCCGTTTTTAAAAGTTTCAAGTTCATACAGTTTAGGGGAATTTTCTAGTTATTATCTCTACCAGTTTTATTTCTTCTTGTTAGAAATTCCATCATGGGGAAGCCGGGATGGCGCAGTGAGTTAAGCGCTCACTTTGCAGCGCCAGGGACCCGGGATCGAGTCCCAGCCCCGGTCCGTGCGGACCCATGTGCTGAGCTGGGGAGTGCACCCAGTTCCGTTCTCTCTCTGTCTCTGTATATCTCTCCCTCTCTGTCAAAAATAATATAATTAATTAAAAGAAAAAAAATTTCATCGTATAGAAATTGAATCTTCTGGAATTATTTCCACATTACATACCTTTTGTCTCATATTTGCATCTTTTTGCATTGTGGGAGATGTCCTGACAGTGGTATTCATAATTTTTTTTTTTTAATCAGTGTTTATCCTTCTAGATTTGAAAAGAGATTTCAAAATCTTTTTAATTTCAAAATTTCTTTATGGAAGAAAAAGCTAGAAACTTGAGTTTTCTTATTTTTGTTAAGCTTTCTCTTGTTCCCACTCTTTTTTTCATAATGATGTGTTCATTTGTATCAAACTATGTTCTTTAAAATGAGAGCATGAGGATTTTAAAAGCATTTCTTTTTTCCCATATAATTCAGGGTTGGGGAGGGAGAGGACCAATTAGTCATCTTGGCTTCCTACTTTCAGACAGCTGTTTTTCTGTTGGAAAGTAATCAGGTTTTTCTTGGCACCTGGGATACATTTATTTTTTCCTTTTAAAAACTTAAGAAATAAGTATATGGCTATGTGTCTTGGTTTGAGGTTTTTATTTGGGGCAATAGTGATTACTGTCGATTTTTAATCTCTAGATGTATCTTTTGCCATCTTCTTGAATAACACTATATTCCTTTTTCACCTCTACTGAAAGTTGTAGAAGCTCAATATGTAAAACAGATCTATGAAGGAACTGTTTGTTAAACATTAGGAAGACAGTGCCCATACACTCAGGATTCAGTTTCTCCACGCCCTGCCTACCTTTGAGGGATTTTTGCAGAACCTAACATGTAAAAATTTCCCAAAAAAATGCAGAAAATGAAACCCAAATCGCAATTCAGCTGTTTTGTTGCTTTTTCATAGGTACCATTTTGTTGTTTGATTAGTATGTTGGGAAGGGGTTCTTCCTCAGACCAGCAAGTTTCATGTATCTTCTTTGGGATGTTGGTTTCAGGAATGAAATGTACCTCTAAGCCTTTTCTTTCCTTTCTAAAAAATTTTTCTAGTGTAAAACATTTTTATTCTCATATAATTAATACTTCTCCTTTTTGCATATGTGCCATTTGTAATTAATTAAATATTTCTTAGAAACTTGATCTTAAATTCCCTTCTGGATGCACTCCGTGGTGTTTGGGGCCCAGGGAGTTCTGCTGATGGATCAGTGAGGTGTTGTGAAAGGTCCATCCTTTGTCCATCCTTTGCCCCTTCTGGAGTAGGTCAGGGGTGGTCAGGCCAGGTAGGGCAGACGTAACATTTTTTATTATGTATATGTTGCATTCTATTTAAAAGTTATTCTTAGCATATAATAAACTAATAAATACCCACCTCTACTCCTGCCACCCTGCAATAACTACTGCTTTGGTGTATGTTTCTTCAGATTTCTCCCCTGTTGTTTCACATCCTTAACAGTATTTGCCATTGGCAGTGTTTTGAATGTTAGCTATTCTAAAAGGAATTTGAGTGTACAGTTGTTCAGCATCATTTATTGAAAAGACTGTCCTTTCTCCCTTGAAATTGACTTTGTAGTAAAAAATCAACATATTACCACAGTCTGCCCTCTGCGTGTATAGAGTCCCAACCTTGGAGATGACCCTTAAACAATGTGAGTTTGAATGGTTTGGGTCAGTTGAAACCTATTCAAACCTGTGTTATTCAGGGGTCATCTGTATTTTATAGGAAGAACTCCAAGCTCTTCTTTTGCTCCTTATTTGTAGTTGGTGTGCCACTCTTTGACCATCTTCATTATATAAGCTAGCTCTGCAGATGTTTTTAGGGGTAACTGTTTCACCAGTTAATCTAGAGATGTTTTTACCCACCTACTTATAATTACATACTTTTGAAATAACAAAAATGCTTGTGAAAATATTAAAACTTCTGTTAGATAAAAAATAATAGCGGGGAAGCCGAGATGGCTCAGCAAGTTAAGTGCTCCGCTTTGCAGCCCTGGGGACCAAGGAGCAAATCCTGGCCCCGGTCCATGCAGACCCATATGCTGAACTGAGGTGTGCTTCCCATGTGGGAGAACCCCGGCCTGGTTCCTGCCCTGCATGGCCCCTGCCCACCTGTGTGGAGCGAAACCACCTTGAAAAACTGATGTCATACAACTATGGAGATTGCTCTGGGCCCTCCCCCTTCTCTCTGTCTCTGTCTCTCTGTCAAAAGCACTAAAATAAATCTTTTAAAAATAAATAAATAAATTGGGGAAGCCGGGATGGCTCAATGGGTTAAGCATTCACTTTGCAGCCCCAGGGACTGAGGATCGAATCCTGGTCCCAGCCATGCTGACCCATATGCTGAACTGGGGAGCGCCCCCAGTTCAGTTCTCACCGGGCAAGACCCCGGCCCAGTTTCTGCCCTGTGCAGCCCCGTGCCCACCTGTGGACTGAAACTATGTGGAAAAACCGATGATGTGCAACTATGGAGACTGTTCTGGGCCCTCTCCCTTCTCTCTGTCTCTGTCTCTCTCTCTCTGTCAAAAACAATAAATAAGTCTTTAAAAAATAATAATAAATAATAATATGTCAGAAATGTAGACTTAGGGAGTATCTTGTGTAAAATAATTTAAGCCCCATCAGTAATCTAAAATGTAGGTCATAGGTTGAATTAGCATTGCTTATTTAATTTTATGCTGAAGCAATATTAAAAGCACCACAGAGAATACAAAAGCAAGAAGGGCACAGCTATCCTTAATCCAGATTTTACAGTGTAGATGAGGATACACAGTATCACGTAAGAATAAAACAAGAATCTGTCTACAAGGGTGTGTATGGACAAGTACATATTAACACTATAAAAATGTGCTTTTAACAGTATGCTTTCATTACTCAGGTGTTTGGAGGAGGAAGTTGGATGAATTGACCTGAAGTACTTTAATGCATTATCTCCTCATTTTAGGATTTCATTTTAAAGACGATTTCTGTGATTGAGTTGTCTTTTGGAAGATTAAACCCATTTCAAGAGGCCTGGAGGCTGGTCCTCACCTTGAGGAAGCGGTGGCTTGTTTTGAAGAAGCCACTTCTCATCAAAGCGTCTACCGAGCATGTCTAATCAAGGAGAAGACTGCTATTTTTTCTTCTATTCCACCTGTACCAAAGTAAGAATTGGACTTTCTCAATCGATTCTTTCTATGGTTTCCCTAATAAAATTGGATAAGATTTTCCCAATAAGTTTTTGTGGTTGGTTTTTCTGAACTGTTTATCTCCTGTCACTTTTAGTAAAGGATGGCATTCCTAGGATAATTCGTTCTTCTTCATGTTTTTTTTCCCTCTTCGTGTTACATTTTCCATGTTCCACAAAAGTGAAAAGGTGTATAGCATTTAGTCATTACTCAGTGGTCTCCGACCTGTAATTAATCTGCTCAGGAAGCCTTTGGAAATAGGAGCACTTTGGCCTGCCGCTTGCAACTTCCATTTATAGTAAATGAGTGGGTGGGTTGTATCGTACTTGTAGAAATTGTCATGGGTTGAACGTGAATTCTTTGTTCAGATTTCCTGCTGAATACTAAAGCCATCTTCTCAATATGCTTTTACAGCTTTTTGACTTTTTCTTTGTCAAAACTTCCTGGTTTTCTGCTTGATTGTACTGCAGCTCCATTTAGATTTATCTGCTGCTTTCTGTTCCTGTATGACTAATTCTGTAAATGTACATGTTAACAAAAACCTCAGTCTAGGTGCTGGGTTCGTGTATAGCAGTTCACACAGCAGAGTGCTTTGTTTCAGGTAATTCCATTGTATGAAGTAAACAGTGAAGCGTGGGATCCTACTTGCATCCTAATCTGTTGACTCCTTTCTGACTTTCCATCAAAAGCGAATTGTGCACATTGGGGTGTGTGAAACGGTACTGGAGATGAACCATAAATGGGAGTTTTAAAGAGGATCTAATACTCACACTCGTCTTTCTCAGCCCCATCTCTCAGCTCATGTCGTTCTCGTCAGATCAGAGCAGGGTGCGGTCGGGAAGTCAGTGGTGGAGATTCTGCATTTGTTGACTCTTGACCTTGTGCTCATGTCTCAGTTGCGTTGTCCTCACCTCGTCCAGCCCTCCTGACGTGTGTGGTCTAGATGACGGGACGCTGGTACAGAGCATTCTGCTCGGCCTCTGTTTTGGTACCTCAGCTCCATTCTGCGTTCTCTCTGTTTGCAGGGTGACAGCTGTTCGTTCCGTCACTGTGAAGCTGCCCTCGGAAATGAAACTGTCTGCACGCTGTGGCAGGAAGGGCGCTGTTTTCGGCAGGTGTGCAGGTTTCGGCACATGGAGATCGATGTGAGTTTTGAGTTTGTATTATAATATGTAGTCTGGTGTCATGGGCCAATAAAATGACTGTAACATGTGAATTAAACTTCTTAAGTGATCTGGTTAAATGCCTATCATTCATTATGATAATGCTCACTTAATATCTAGATTGGTGGTGTCCAACCTTTTGGTTGTCCTGGGCGACACTAGGAAAAGAATTGTCTTGGGCCACATGTAAAATACACTAACACTGGCAATAGCTGATAAGCTTCAAAAGAAAAAAAGATCACAGAAAAAAAAATCTCATCATGGTTTAAGAATTTGTGTTGGGCCTTATTCACAGCTGTCCTGGGCCGCAGGTTAGACCTGCCTGATCTAGATGTTACGGGGTAGGAATTGGTATCATTCTTATGGAAGGCAGTTTGGTAAAAATGATATATGTATATTTGGGGAATATTTGCATTTCTGTGTTTATTTTTAGACAATCTCAAACTTAGAGAAAAGTTGCAAGTACAATATGAAACATTTTTTAAAGCCACTTGGGAGTAAATCGCTGACATTCCTTATCACCACCAAGTATTTTCATGAGGTTTTCCTGCAAACAAGGACATTCTCCTATATAACCAAATACAACCTTCAAAGTTAGAAAATTGACATTAGCATATTACCTTCATTTAATCCTCAGATCCATTCAAGTTTTGCCATTATACCAATAATGTCCTTTACTGCAGAGGGGTGAGTCCAGAGTCGGGTGTTGCGCATAGTTTTTATGACACTGCAGTTGCCTTCCATCTAGAACGGCGGCTCGGTCTTCCCTTGCCATCAGTGGCGTTGACACTTGTGGTTGTTGTAGGCCAGCTATTTGTAGACTGTCCCTCAGTTGGGATTAGTCTGATGTTTCCAAGTCATCTTCATTGTATGTGTATTACTTTTTACATAGAAACAAAAGTCTGCAAGTGTATTAAACAGATCAAATTAAGTGCCACATGACTCTTGTACATGGAGGATAGTGTTATAGATAGAAGTCATGCAGTAATTTGAAAATTGCTTCCGGAAAGGAGTGAAAACTTAGGAGCAAGGAAGATTGCCGTTAGGTTCTGCCTTGAGAAAGGAGGAATTGAGTGATTGTTAAACAATGGTAGCTGTTATACCTATTTTGGGGGTATAACAGGAAATTAATAAATTTTGCCCAATTCAAAGGTAAAGGTTAAGATTGTTGTACTTTTTAAAAATAGGTAATCACATGTGTGGCAGTCAACTTGGGACACACATTTTTAAATTAGTTTTTGCCAAGTTGCCTTTCAAAGTGGGAAGCTGCTTTACATTTCCATTGTCAGGATGCGCACTGCTTCTACATCCTTCCTAGCACAGTCGCTTACCAAGTTATCAGAGTCTCAACGTAGTAGACTTCGATCTTTGCCCTTTTTTATACATATAAGGATCTTTTCGTAATGGTTATTGTTTCTGTTTCCCTCCATATTTTAAAATTTCTGAGGGAATACTACAGCTCTTTCCTGAAATTTTTATTTATTTATTTATTCTTAATAAAGATTTATTTTTTCTTAAATTGTTTTTGACAGAGAGAGAAACACGCACACACAGAGATGGGGGAGGGCCCAGAGCAGTCTCCATAGTTGTGCATCATTAGTTTTTTATACAGTTTCGTTCCATAGGTGGGCCCAGGGCTATGCAGGTATTTTTCCTCATTCCTCTTCATAACAGTGAGGTAGCTTGGGAAGGAAAGATACCATCCTTAGTGTGTTGCATGTGCCTCATTGTGGAAAGTCACTAATGGGAAATATCTCAAATCCTTGAACTCTGAGCTTCAGTTAATAACTAGTTTACTTTGTCTTTCCTATATGCTAAGTGTTTCATGTACATTATTTTATTTAATCGTTATAAGAAATCAATAGATAGCCACAGTTATGACCATTTTATAGCTGTGGAAAGTGAGACTTAGAAACATTAAATTGTCCAACAGCACATGGCCAGTAAGTAGCTGTTACCTTTGATTCCATGATCTTAGCTACTAGAGCAACCTGCATCTCTAAATTATGTGTGGATATTTATTTAGAGATCCAGGGTAAGGGCAAGGAGGAAAGAAGAATAAACCGCTTCCTGCTCCCTCCTCTCTCCACCATGCTTAGCACGTGTGACCTTCAGCTACCCTTCTTCCTCCTGCTCAGATCATCTCATTTCAGATTTGTGAATCCCATGTATGAACTTTGTACAAAAAACACTTCATTTTTAATTTTAAAACAATGTGTTGTTTTTTTTTCATTTTACAGAAAAAACGCAGTGAGATTCCCTGCTACTGGGAAAATCAACCAATGGGGTGTCAGAAACTGAACTGCGCCTTCCACCACCACAGAGGACGTTACGTTGACGGCCTTTTCCTACCTCCAAGCAAAAGTGAGCTGTCTTTAGTTTTAAAAGAATAATTACTATATAATGAATACCTACTGTGCACCTTGTACGAAGCACTTTATGTGTGTTGCCTTCTTAGACTCAGTCTTCTGAGACATCAGTATTATTTCCACTTTACGAATGAAGGCAGAGAACTTTATTAAGGCTAATTGGCTTGCACACAGTCATAAATGGATAAGTAGTAGCTGAGTTATGATCAGAACCGTTGGCCAAAGCTGGGCTGTCCCACTGGTGATTCTTGGCGTGACACTAGATTCCTGGAGCTGCCTTCATCCCCATTTCCATATCAGACCCAGAGCGCGTTTGAAAAAAACTGCATTCTCTGGGCCAGGGCTTGGCAGATCTGTTAGTCCACATGTTATGTAAAATAAAGTTTTACTGGAATGAAGCCACACCCATTCGTTTTCATCTCTTCTGTGGCCAAGTTTTGTGTTGCTGCTGCCGTTAAGTACTTGAGATGGCTCTTCAAAGCCTATATATAATGCACCTTAACTCTTCAGCTTTTTACCAAAAGAGGCTGCTAACCCTGCCTGCTCCAGACTGTTAATCTGAAATAAAACTTATGCGCTACCAAAAGCTAGCATTTATTTCCAGAGTCTCCTTTAGAAGAGTTTCCTAATGGGATGATAGCCATTTAAAAGCCACATCTGCTTTATGGTTTAAATTTGATGGGTACCTATTTTCACCTCTGTTTAAGGAGTGTGGGGGTGGGTGTAGGTTCACTACTTTCTGGTTAGGCTCAAAAGTTTTACCTACTGTCTTAAAAGCTACTTCTGGCAAGACAAAAAGCCCCCAGTATTAAAGTTACATGTCTAGAATTTGCAGTTACTATACATCTAGCCTGTTTATGCTATGTTTTGGGTACCCACTTTGAGTGTTTACATACAGTGAAGAGTTAGTAACTAAATACACATTTTTGTTCCCTGAAAGTTCAGAACCTAATTGGGGAAATTTTGGTAACGAGAGATAAATGCTGGTAAGGAAAGTGCACCAAACTGGTCATCGGTGGTCAGATTTTTGGGATGGTATCTTCTGGTCTTAACTGATGGCTGATTTTGTTTGTCTAGCTGTGCTGCCGGCTGTGGCTGAGTCACCAGAAGAGGAGGCGAAGGCGTCCCAGCTTGCAGCTCAGCAGAGCAAGTTGTCTGTCCAGTCTAACCCCTCCCCTCAGCTGCGCAGCGTGATGAAAGCAGAGAGTTCGGAAAACGTTCCCAGCCCCACACACCCACCGGTTGTGATCAATGCTGCAGATGATGATGAAGATGACGATGGTAACTTCCAGCCCTTTCTTTAAACGGTTGTGTTACTGAGTGATCTGAGCATCAGGATGAAAGCTCTAGGCCTGTTTTTAATTGTAAATTTGCTTTAAATGTGGATATTATAGATCAGTTTTCTGAGGAAGGTGATGAAACCAAAACACCTACCCTGCAACCAACTCCCGAAGTTCATAATGGCTTGCGAGTGGCTTCTGCCCGGAAACCTGGGGTTGGCTTAAAACAAGGTGAGAAGAGACTGTATTGTTTCTGGTCCCACTCATACATCGTGCAGTGGTATTGGATGTGTTTAGACTGTTTTAAACCCCTTTGAAATTTAGTTCACAATCACCACCACCTCCCTCTTCCTTGCCCCCCATTACACATGCGCACACTTCATCTTATTTAGAAAACATGTAAATATCCACTGTGTACAATAAAACGCAGAGGTAGGGACGTGCTAGTTTCTCATGTCATTCCTGTTTGCATTTCTCAGGTGAATGTTTGAATTTTGGAATAAAAACTCTTGAGGAAATTAAGTCAAAGAAAATGAAGGAAAAATCCAAGAAGCAAGGTGGTAAGTCGTCAGTGTTGACACAGGTCATTAATTGTCACGTAGAGGAAGAGTTGGGGCACTTCCGATTATAAGCACCCTTGGCAGCAGCCAAAACTTACTGACTTCTATGACTGGGGTGGAGAAAACACTGAGGTCGGGGCTGCTCCCTTAGCTCACTGCTGCTATTCCGGTTCTGACTGCTCAGAGCTGAGCAGCAAAGGAGCTGGAAGAACTTCTTGGTCTCCAGAAGTAAAGTAAAGAACAGTATGTGAGCCATGTCGACGGGTTCTCAAGAGCAGCCAGGAATTCCTTGTGGAGCTCGCCTTGGCCTAGCCGGTTCATATGCTTCTAGTCCTGAGAACGGTAGCATGCGAGGTCCTGTTCAGAGAGAACCACACTGGCTGGCTCTCATTCCCTCTGGGTGAAGCTGTTTTCTGGGAGCTGTGTTGTGCAGATGATAGAATTCAGATTGAAAAGGTGAATTAGACACCTGATAGCTGGTGTGCACCTGAGCTAATTTCAGAATGCTAGTCTTGTTGGGAAATGAAGTCACAGGAAACAGTTTTAGGTTTTACTTGCATGTTGTGCCCAAGGAAAATAAGAACTGAGGGTTCTCTCCTCTTCTCCCACCAGCCCCCATATCCCTGGGCAAACAGGAGCAGAGAGACTGATTGGCCGTCAGCTGTCCAGTGTTCTGTGTTGGACTACCTGATTAGAAATCAAAATGCCTTGACTAGTGATAGTTTATTTTCCATTAATTGTTTACTAGTCTTTCACTTGCTTTATTTAGAAGGTTCTTCAGGAGTTTCCGGTCTTCTGCTCCAACCTCAGCTCATTCCAGGTCTTGAGAAGGAGAATGTCCGGACTGTGGTGAGGACAGTAACTCTGTCCAGCAAACAAGGTGAGGTATCGGGAGGTCTGAAAAGTTGTCAACTGCTGCTTTTAAGTAACTGGGGAGAGCCAAATCTGGTGTGTTTTACCTTTGATGGGTTTGCAGGAAGAATGTAGAATGTGAAGTTACAGTGTGTTTGTCTCCACTATTTGAGAGGTTGAGATTCTTAACTCGTGCAGTTCTCACATAGATGTATCTTTAATTTTTATATTTACTGTTTATTTGTATCCACTCAATAAAGTTTTGACTGCTCATTGTGGATAAAGAACTGTGGTATACCCTTTAAGTTATAGAAATGTTTTCCTTAGTAGTTTTAAATCTAGTAAGGAATTATAGTAGGAGATGCCTTTAATGTTTGTGCTATTCAGACGAAGAATCAGGAAAGAGCTCACTTCTGGGTGGTCAAAGAAGGTTACCTAGGAAACTCAGCTAGCCGTGCAGCGTGATTTTGTGCGGAATAGCGAAGAGTGCAGGCGAAAGGAGAGGTGGAGTTTGTAACCGGTTGAGTAGAGTACAGCTTCTCGTTTTGTATTGTACTTGGCTGCTGTTAGTAACTAGCCCTGTGCTGTTGCTTCCTTTTGAGCTGTGCGTCTGGCTATGGAAATGATTATTTAAGAGGTCAACTTATTTTAAAAGTGATGGTCTTAAGACAGCTCTGACTTTCAAGAGGCTGCTGCGTGGATTCACGTCGCTGTCAGTGCGCACTCCGTGCCATTAGTAGTTACTACAGAAAAGTCTGCTGGTAGAGAAACCCTGTTTTTGTCGTTTCAGGAGAAGAACCCTTGGTAAGACTGAGTCTCACCGAGAGACTGGGGAAACGAAAGTTTTCCACAGGTAGGTTCTGTGCATGTCCTTTGTTTGCTGCTAGCTTGTGTATTAGATGATTCCTCCTCCAAAGTTCTCTTCATACACCTGCCCTGTCAACACTGATTTGTAGCCTCCTGCATTCTTGGCTGGAAACACTTATAAAATTGCCTCATGTTTTTCACACGTGCATTATACCTTTTATTGAAGTCAAAAAAGTGCTACGATTTAATGTGATTGTGGCCAACTCTTTAGAAAGTAGTAGGTTTAAAAAACAGTAAAGAACATCTTTCTATGGACAATTGAAATTTGAGGTTTTAGAGGGGGAAAAAGTATCCTGTTCATATAAATTCAGTCATTGAATGTATTCGTGCTCATTCATGTTAGGGGAGTTTCCTGCAGCTGACTGAACTGTTGTGTACCTACCCGAGAGTGTGCCTCAAAAGAATTACATTGAAAATCTTGTCTGACTTCGGAGGTTCTTTTACACTTTTAAAATGTGCTTACAAATCCATTTTGTGTTTCCTCTTGACACCATTCTCATTGCCTGAGAAATTTTAGGTAAAAAAATACAGAAATACGCTATTTCAATGTCAGCCTACATGTAAACTCTGTGATTTGGGGTTTCATGTTTACATGTAAATGAAAGAAGAAATCATACTCTCTATAGCATCTTTCACATTCTAATGGGACCCCACAAAGCTGCTGTCTGCTTTAGTCAGGTAGTCCTCAGAACAGTTTTTAACAGCTCGTGACATGCGCACCATTGGAGGGCCCGGTGCCACAGTGCAGTCCCAGTCTTGTCCCCATCACTGGCTGTGACTTGGCTGAGAGGCTGAGTCAGATCTCTTGTCTGGAGCTGAAGAGGCGGCCTATTTGGCCTCTGAGCCTTCATGTCCGAGAGTTTTTCTTCTGTCCTTCTAATCATCCTGGTACATTAAGTCACAGATTTACCTAGAATTCAGCAACTGGCCAGTTAAGACATTTTTGTACGTGAAGGTTTTTTTTCATGTATTCCTAATTCTGAATTCGAGCCTACCCAGGACTTAAACAAATTTGTCGTTTTAGTCAGTTATTTGGTAAATGTTCATTTGTGCATCCTGACCTTTTTTTTCTTTTCTTTACCTCTTTGCTTTTGGGATATTTTTATTTATTTTCTAACACTGAGTTCTAAGGGGGCTAGTGAATGAACACACAATGTAAATGTAGAAAATGCAATATTTTATGTCATCTGTTTTTGCCTATATTTCTTGACCTGTCTGAAGGGTGACTTGAACTCTTTTTCCTATGTAGGTGGTGACAGTGATCCTCCGTTAAAGCGTAGCCTTGCACAGAGGCTAGGGAAGAAAGTGGATGCTACAGAAGCTGACAGAACCCTGAAGAAAGGTACCTTTGTTGCATACACTTCATGTGTGTGTAGTCCTGACACTTGTCTCCTGTGGTGTTAATGGGTCTGGTTTGTTACTCTGTTCAGGTAAATTAGATTATTTTTGATGTTTATTTTATTCATTCAACAAACATTTGAGTACTTACTGTGTTAGGTTCTAGGTCAGCACCTTTGTGTAAAATAAACACCATCACAGTCCTCAGGAGCTTGCAGTATAATGGCAGCTGGGAATAGTTTTATATATTGTGGTAAATTTTGTGACGGGATGACACAGTGTTAAGAGAACCCAAAATTTGCAGCTAATTTCCCTTCCTCTTTGTTTATCACAATTACATTGAAGATTCTTGTAACTAGAGTATTCAAATAGATTTAGGGGAAAAAATCTTTTGATGCCAATAAGATTTTAGAAGATTGTACAGTAACAAAATTATTTTACAACATTCAATAGTGTTTGCGTGCAGATCTAAAGAAAGATAAGGGGGAAGCCGGGATGGCTCAGTGGGTTAAGCGCTCACTTTGCAGCGCTGGGGACTGAGGATCGAGTCCCAGCCCTGGCCCGTGTGGACCCATATGCTGAACTGGGGAACTCCCCCAGTTCAGTTCTCTCTCTGTCTCTGTATCTCTCTCTCTCTCTCTCTCTCTCTCTCTCTCTCTCTCTCTCTCTCTCTCTCTGTCTCTGTCAAAAACCAATTTAAATAAATAAAAAAATAAAATACCAATAAACAAAAAAAATGTTTAAAAAAAAAAAAAGAAAGAAAGATAAAAAGTCTTTACGTTCCAGAGGCTCTGGGGATTCCATGATTCCCGTAGATCTGCTCTATAGAAAGAAAATTGTAAGACATGAAGACGTTTTAAAAAAGCATTCTCATTAGAAGACAAGGAGAAGCCTCATTTGTGACCTTTGAAAAAGATATTTGACCTATGAAAATTCAGTCTCTGTTCAACTTACGGTTTAATTTTTTTTCTTTTTTCTTTTAACAGCTCAAGCTTCCAAGTCTATGAAGGAGCGATTAGGCTTGTCCACTGGTCCAAACAGTGAGGAGGCAGCAGGTAGGTGATCCCTCAGACCAGCTTCTAGTGTGGTTTTCCTTGCTGTGCAGTCTACATTTTTCCTTTTTACCTTTTGAATTAGGTTTTTAGTTTGTTTGTTGAGATTTTATTTGTTTTTCAAGTAATTGATTACTCACTGACATGAATTCTCCTTTTCAAAGATGGCATAATGGTTATTCATAGCATTCATAATTAGAAACCACCTCAATATCCAGCAAAAAGGAATTAGATGAAGGTAGTTATGTACTAAAATAATTGCTGTCCTGAAAAGTCACATTCTGAAAATTAATGAAAAAAGGTTACAAAAGAGCACATCTCTTTAGGTTAAAGATAAAAATATGTCCCTAGGAAAAAACACTGCAAAAAAAAAAATACATGGAAGTATTAACATTGGTGTTAGATGGGTGCTGAGATGTTCTCTTTGGGTGGTCTTGTGAGATTTTGGAGCCGTGGGGCATTGATCCAGCCATCTGAACTTTGCCTTCGGCCTGTCCATCCCTTCGGGGATTTTGTCTTACGTTGTATGATCTTTGCTTGGCTTTATTTTTTAGATTAGGAATTGACAAAGCTACTTTGTAAAGGGTCAGATAGTGAATATTTTAGGCTTTGCAGTCAGCACTCTCGGTCGCTACTATGCATCTTTGCCATTACAGTGTAAATACAGCCATTTGCAGGGTGTGAACATAGCTGATTGTGCTCAAATACAGCTCCGTGTGTAAAATCTAGACCAGGCTTGTCCAGCCTGTGGGCTGCATGCAGCCCAGCACAAATCTGCAAACTTTCTTCAAACAGTATAAGGTTTTGTGGGGGTTTGTTTGTTTGTTTGTTTTTGTGATTGATTTATAGCTTATCAGCTATTGTTAGTGTCAGTGTATGTTATGTGTGGCCCAAGACAGTCCTTCCAGCGTGGCCCAGGGAAGTCACAAGGTTGGACACCTCTGGTTTAGACCGTGGCCTGATTTGCCATCCTGTTCGGTTTGCCATCCCTGTTATGGATGGCTGGTTTTCAACCAGCCTTGTCTTTATTATTCAGTCCTTCAGATGGATTTACTTTGGCACTTGTTTTTATTTTCCAAGAACTTTGGGGGATGCGGTGTCTCTGATTGCTCCTTTATTACAGCCTGATTTCAGGCTACTCTGGTTGCTAATTTGAATTTTTTTTTTAATACATACGTATTATTTTGTCTATCACTTTTCTTTCTTTATTTTGGCCCGTGTTTAATGCTGTTGCTTTTCCATAATTGGAAGTACCTGGCCTAGGTTTCCTCTTAAGGTCTTTTTTTCCAAGCAGTTCTATCTGCTGCTGGGAGACCTGACGTCAGATGTCTACCTTGAGTGGAGAGGAGCACGCAGAGGCCGCGTGGGGGGCTGCAGCCAGAGGCTGGGGCCCGTACAACCAGCACGGTCAGAAAGACTTTCTGTACTTCGGTGCGACTACCTTCTTTCCGTTTCCAGCTTCGCCTTTTATTTCTTCCTCCCTGCCTCCTCCCCGCCCACCCTGTTCTGTGTGGCGTTCGTGAAAGCCTGAGCCCATTCATCTCTGTGTCACCATCCCCACCGTCCTTATCATATGCTCCT
The DNA here is from genome assembly GCA_004027555.1 of Craseonycteris thonglongyai. Taxonomy (NCBI): domain Eukaryota; kingdom Metazoa; phylum Chordata; class Mammalia; order Chiroptera; family Craseonycteridae; genus Craseonycteris; species Craseonycteris thonglongyai. The sequence goes on along the minus strand of PVKE010001025.1, from coordinate 29,327 downwards.
TCCTCAGCGTGCTCTCCTTTTCAGGAGCAGGTCTCAGGGCAAGGTCACAACCGCCCAGGTGTTGAGTGGGGTCTGGGGGCTGCCCTTCACTTCTGCCCACAGCTGCTTTTCACCCCAGCCTGGAGCTTTCTTTGGCTCTGTTGGGAAGAAGATCTCACTCCTACAGTATGTTCCTTTTTTGGTGTCTCTGTGAATTCAGATGTGTCCTGTCTCGGAAATCGCTCAGGATTTCCACTGTCGGTGACGTTGCTGTTTCCATTGCTACTAGGCTTAGTGGCTTCTCTGTCATTTGATGGAGTTTGGTAGGCTAGGGAAACAGTGAGGTCATCTGTATTGAAATAGAAGAATTTTTGTTTTAAAAACCTAAGGAAATCAGTAAAAGAGTGCTTGCTATCTAACAGGGACTGTACTAAAATACTGCAGATAACAGAATGTAGGCACTGCTTTCATGAATGAGGTGCCTGGCGTGGTTGGAGACGCCGTCAGTTGTGGTCCTGTGTGGTCAGGGCTGCGATCAGAGAAGCAGACTAGACTTGAGGGGCTGGGGGGGTGTCAGGCTCTAAAGTCAATCTAGTTAAAACTAGCCAGGAAGCAAGAGAAAGCAGGAGGGACTGTTTCGTGGAGAAGCAACAGCGTATTCAAAGGTTCAGAAGGAGAGACGCAACATGATGTGCTTAAGGTTATAAAAAGGTATTATTTTTGTTTTTGATCTTTCATTAAAAGCTGTTAGTGACTAAATACATTTGTGTATAATCTCCAAATTATTCTCATTTTTTCCACATTATTATTTCGTTCTTTAGCTCTTCAGTAATGAGGACATGTATATCTGTGAAGCGTGAAGTTTGATCTTTAGTTTACACAGCTGTGTCGTTAAAAGTAGCTCTTCAGTGGCATGCCAATCCCTGGGCCTTACCCATTTTTCTTCTTTTTAGATCTCCTCTTTATCCTTTAAATGTCACTCAAATATTACTTTCTCTTAAAAACTTCCTTTAAGTGGTTCCTAGACAGAGGGTGGTGTCCTTGCTAGAGGCCCCTCTGTCGCATTATACTGACAGCATTACCCTACTTTGTTGATTAGTTATTGGTCTTTAAACTACATGTGGCCAGAGATTGTATTTTGCTTACTATTACATTTCTAACACACGTTTCTATCTATGAATAAATGGAAATTTTAATTTGTTGCTATTTTTATTGGTAAGATTTATAATGACAAGTTTTTCCAATTAGTAAGTGGCTTTCAAGCTCTCCTTGGTGAAGTTTCTGAATAAAAATCCAAATCAGTAATTTTGGTCTCCCTGTGAGTTCCTTAAGGGCCAGTCCCTGTGGTTGCATGTTCTAAGAGGGAGGTGGGACCAGGTGTGCTTTGATCACTGTGCTTGGCAGCCTAAGTGAGCCTGCTGTCAGACACTGTCATTGTGCGCAGACAGCCACCATGTCTTCAGGAAGTGAACGCTAAGTGCACCGACTTGTTTTTCCCCTGTGAAAACAGAGAGAGTTACTAAAGTTGGTGAGATCCACGTGAAGACGTTAGAAGAAATTCTTCTTGAAAGAGCCAGCCAGAAACGTGGAGAATTACAAACTAAACTCAAGACAGAAGGACCTGCAGAAGTTGAGGACTCTACTTCAGGAGCAAGAAGCTCCTCCACTGTCCGAATCAAAACCTTCTCTGAGGTCCTGGCGGAAAAGAAGCATCGGCAACAGGCAGCAGAGAGACAGAAGAGCAGAAAGGACCTGAGCTGCACCAAGTCAAAGACTGACAATGACATTCAAAACCCCGCTGCCCCTCCGCCCTGGGCTGCCAGCACTGGACAGTCAGAGCAGCGTGGAGCTCGGAAGTCTATGCAGGGCGTGCGCATCAAGACATTGGAGGAGATCAGGATGGAGAAGGCCCTTCGGGGGCAGCAGGCCCCCGGGGGCAGCGCCCAGCCCCAGCCGGAGCCCGAGGCCGCCCTGGGTGCCAGGCGGCTTCTCCGCATCACCAAGAAGTCAGGTAAGGAAAGAGCCTTGTCGGTAGTGTCTGCCCTGCTGCCCCCTTCATCTCACAGGGTGGTGTCCACAGGATGGGCAGGAGCGCTGTGAGAACACACCTGCTCGGACCCCCGCCCGCCCCCAGTGAGCAGCCCATGTGCGCAGACCTCTGCTGCTCAGTGTGCCTGCCGGGCCTTTACCTCCAACCTTCCTGGGCCTGTCTCAGCTTCACTTCCACTAAGGAAAGTTGTAACTTAGTCTGTCGTGAAGTCGCGGCTGAAAGGAAATAACTAATGATGTGTTCAATTGTGCATGTAGGTATAAAAGAAGAAAAGCAACTTCGAGAAGGAAGTGAAGTTGCTTGTCAGAGCAGTGTTACTAGAACAGAGGCTAAAGAGGTGAGTTCATTTAAAATCATGTTACAGTTTTGTCCATGGCAAGTGAAGACTAGATGAAGGTAAAATGTGCTCTTTAGTATTAGCTTATAATAAATTTCTATTTGATACTTCACTTATGTATTAGGTAACTAGTCTTTTTATTAGATTTACAATTTTCTATGGGGAAAAATAATTTTTTCTATGCAAGTTCTGTATAGGATCATCAGTGTTCTCTGCCCTTCTAAAATTGTTTCTAGGGGATACTGGGATGGCTCAGTGGTTGGGTGCTTGCCTCACAGTCATGGAGTCAGGGGTACAGTTCCCAGCTCTGGCCCATACAAACCCCAGGTGCTGAACTCTGGCACAAATGATAACCACTGGGATGGCTGGGCAGTAAAGGTTTTTGCCTTCCAGGCGGGAGGCCTCCAGTTCAGTTCCCACCCTACACAGCCCTGCGTCCACCTGTGTGGAATGAAACCATGTCACAACTAATGATGTACAACTATGGAGACTGCTCTGGGCCTTCCCTCCTTCTCTCTCTCTCTCTCTCTCTCTTTCACCTTCTCTCAAGCAATAGAATAAGAAATCTTTTTTAAAAAATTTTGTTTTTAATTGGCCATTAATATTTTTTTAATTAAGCATTTTTTCTGCCTTTGAAAATAATGCCAGTTCATTATACCAGACTGGGTAACTTGTTTTTATATACACATGTATGTGAGCTTGTTTAATGTGTGATCGTGTTTAGGAGGTCATTGGGAACTGTACGGTGTCATTTTGTAGTGAGCTCTTAACTCACTTTGTTAATAATTCTTCATGACATTGGCTTTCACTATCCATAGAGTGTTCTGTTACACACAGGAAGTCTGTCTGCTCATTTAGGGTTTGTTTTATACACCTAAGATGATGAACATCCTTGTACAAACATCCTTGTACAAACATCCTTGTGCATGTCAATTATTGAGACATCATTTGTATTGGAGTTGGCATGACATCAGGCCTGTAGAATCTGGGTTTTTATTGTTCCACACATCTTTTGGTTGGTGTTTTCTATTTGATACCAAAGAGCAAAAGCTCTTGTGTTATGGGTCATGTGACATTGCTTGACTTAGATGGTTGTAACTCAGTAATTCTCATGTAGGTTGTTACAGGGACTACATTTTTAATTTTGTCATTTAAATTTATCCATAGGCTTCAGATGAGACAACAGGAATTGGTGTCACTAAAATTCAGGTCAAGAGATGTGAAACTATGAGAGAAAAGCATGTACAGAAACAGACAGAAAGGGGAACCTCACAGAAGGAAAAGTCTGTTCTGAGCCCCCTGTGGGGAGATGTTGACTCTGAGAACACCCAGGTGGAGAAGTGGGCGCTCACCGGTGTGCCCAGCACCATGCGGCCCCCCACGAAGTCGTCCCTGAAGGCAGAGATCGAGACCTCGGGGATCGGGGACTCGATACTGAACGTGAAATGTGCCGCACAGGCCATGGACAAAAAGAGTAAAGGTGAGTGTTCTTGTGATGTGTTGCTCTAGGCCCTAGAGCCTAGGGTCTCAAATGACCAAGTTTTAGTAATTCCTGGCAGCAGTAGGTTGAATTTCATTTGCCTTCTATCCTGGTCACACAGGTTGATACTAATAAGTCTTTATAATTCTATTTGAAAAGACAAAACTAGAGGAGTTCCTTTCTCAGAATTTAAAATTGCTATTAAAAATTGTTGCCTAAAACTGTATGTGGTACGTCTTCCCTCTGGCTTTGAAGAAGGAAGACAAGGACTAGACGGGCCGTAGCGAGTTCAGGAGCTACTGCAGAGGAGTCATTTGGGTCACTAGCTACGTTCTGGCCACGTGCAGTGCAGATCGCTTCTGGATTGTGTGCGGTCTGCGTTTGTTGTTTGTCTTGTTCCTCATAATTTGTGGTGTTTGGGAAGCCGGGATGGCTCAGTGGGTTAGGCGCTCACTTTGCAGCCCCAGGGACCGAGGATCGAATCCCGGCCCCGGCCCGTGCGGAACCATATGCTGAACTGGGAGCTCCCCCAGTTCAGTTCTCTCTCTGTCTCTGTATCTCTCCCTCCCTCTCTCCTCTGTCTAAATAAATAAATAAATAAAATATAATAATTTGTGGTGTATCTAGTGCTGAGGAGAAATGTTTATGTTCTGAGGCATTCTCCTTATGAAAGGGGTTTTTCTAGCTGTTTTTAATCAGATTTTCTGTTCCTTGCAGCGAAACCCAAAGTGAACGTGAAGCCATCTGTGGTTAAAGTTGTCTCGTCCCCCAAAATGGCCCCGAAACGCAAGGCGGCGGAGGCCCTCCCCGCCGTGGTTGCCGCGGTGAAGCCGCTCAGCGCCCCTGGTGTGCTGCAGGAGAGCCCGGCCAAGAAGGCAGCCATGGTGAGGGGGAACTCGGGGCTGCGGGCTGGGGCGCAGAGGGGCGGCTGCCAGCTGCCCGTGCACGCTCCCATGTCGTGCTGCCGCTCTGAGGGCACCGGAGTTGGGGTTGGCACTGTGTCTTCATTTATAGCTGGAGGTTTGCAGCCTGGGGCCCGATAGCGGCTTTCAGGGCAGCCCTGGGCGGCTCGGACACTTTACTTGTAGGCTCAGCCTCTTGTGGTATGTTCCTGGGTCCTCAGGCATACGGAGAGATAGCCAAGATTCTAAAGAGGTGGCATGAGAAAGTGAGTGTGCGCGCAAAACGCCCGCTGCCCCTGAGACTCTGCTCTTCCCCTTGTAGGCCGCCGTCCCGCTGCTCTCTGAGGACAGACCAGCCGCCGCTCCGGAGACAGACAGACCCAGAGACAGGTGACGCCTCACAGTCCTTTCAGCCAGACTTTGGGCCTCTTTCACCACTGTGTGCTCTCTAGACAGTAACGTCAGCTACACACAGCTCAGCCACAGCTGCATCGCCAAGCTTCCAACCAGTAGCAGTAGAACGTGACGCTCGGGTTGTGTTCTCCATAGGTGCCCTTGTGTCTGTGTTACTTAAAAAGTGTTCTAAGCCCCTCTCTGAATTCTGCTTTAAAAGGACAGCAGTGCTTTGCCCGAAATTACTAACCCTGGTCCTTTAGTGTGTCCTCAGAAAGCTCAGTGGGTCCCTGAGACCATGTGGTCCAGTGAGCCATTGGCATGGCGCCGGTCTCTAAAAGTCTCGGTTTTCCTTACAGTCTCACGCTGCCTCCAGCCCAGTCCTCCTCAGACCCCTCCCCCCCGGATGGTTCTGGGCCCTCCTCGTCACAGACGGCCACCAAGACTCGCCGCCTCAGCTCCACCTCAGCAGGGAAGCCCCCGCTGTCTGTGGACGACGACTTTGAGAAGCTAATATGGGAGATTTCAGGAGGCAAATTAGAAGCTGAGATCGACCTGGATCCTGGGAAGGATGAAGATGACCTTCTGCTTGAGCTGTCAGAGATGATTGACAGCTGAAGGTGGTAGTGGGACATTTAAACAAACAAAAAAAAGCTCGCCAAAACCTGGACTTAGGTTCATGTGTTATAACATTTACCCAAGATGGTCATTTCTTTAGTCTAGAGTCTACCCCAGTCAGAAAGGTATACCTCTGAATCATCTGTGTCCTGGATTCCTTGGGGTCAGATTTTTAAAGTCCCTTACAACCATTCTGTCCTTTTGATGCCATTGTTCAGCCTCCCCCAAGAAGAAGTCTGTCTCACCGTCTCCACAAAGACAGAGGGCGTCCAGGTGGAGGGCCCAGGAGATTCAGGGCCTTTGGAGTCAGTCTGGGCCCTTTCTCTTTTGTTTCTTATACGTATTGTCTTAATGTGCTTCACGTTACCTGAATTTGAAGATGAAGACAGCTGCTACCCTTAAGGACCAAATTTCACGCTACCACTAACCAACAACAAAAAACCCACTCAGTCTGTGTTAACTTGTATGTCTTTGAAGGTGTTTGGAGATTTGGCTAAGCTTTAGAGAGCTGAGCAGCTCCGGAAGCCTGTGATCTGTACATAGCTTTTTGGACCCGATTTTCCTGTTCCTGCTGCTCTGTTAGCCTCTAAATTAGAGCAAGAGCTACCTTATTTTTACTGTAATTTCTAAGGCTTTAAAGTGCCTCAGGGTCCTCTGAAACTGATCTTCTATTCTGGGATTCCCTGGATTCTTAATAGATGGTGACAATGATTAAGGAATTCTTTCCTTTTGTTTGATATGAACCTTGTCCCTTCTTTAGTACTTGCCTCCTACTCGAATTACCACAGGGATAAAAGTTGGTGAGTTCTGTGCTTCTCACTCTCCCAGCAGATGCCTCTTGCCCATATTTATTTGCTCTATCACTCCCTGAGGGAACAAGGTGGTGACTCGGACTGAGCGCAGGGGCAGCTCCAGACGCGGGGGCGTATTGTATGCCTTCCAGCTTCCTCCGGTTCTGAGCAGATGGATTTCTCCTTTCTTGACATCAAACCACCTGGAGGTTTAGACAGAAGGGACTGGTACGGTGGGGCTGATGGTCTGGAAAGGAGACATGCATCCAGAAGGCAGGGTGGGGGACTCGTCTTCGAACGTTTTGCTGCAGGGACCCGGCATGTCTCACAGGGACCTCCAACCCTGCCTGTCGCACCGGCTGCTAAGGAATTGCTGTTAGGTGGCTCCTGGGAGCTGAATGTCACATCGCCTTGTTGGGAATGTGGAAAAGGAGGGAAGCCACAGGACTGCCCACTTGGTCGTGGGAGAGCTGATGATTCTGCACAGGCAGAAGCGACTGGAAATGCACGTGTGGACACTGCGGCCGTCCATCTTCAGCTGACTGGTGTGCCCAGTAGCCCTGCAAAGCAGGGTGCAGGGTGCTGGTGGTCACCACAGGTTTTCTCATTTCATTTTTGGAATTGGCTTAGAGATTCCAGATGTCTTTTGTATATAACTTTTATTTTGCTTTAAAAAAAATAATTTTGTTTCATATTTAAAGCCCTTGTATTAGTGATTCCTGCTCAGCATATTCGAGCCATTTGCCATTACACAGAGAAACACTTCCTTGTGTTTTAAATAAAGCTGGTGTAGGAACGTCTTGGTGTGGTGCATTAAGCGTCCGTCCTTCCCTGCCACCCAGGACCTGCCTCAACAGAAGCCCCCTCCGGGCTCCCAGCACTGCTGGTGTGCGCGCTGCAGGGGCACGGTGTGAGCAGGCCTCATGCTGCCACGCCCACAGGAGCGTGGTAGGGAGAGCGATGGTTACCATGTGAGGGGCTTTCGGACACTGACCCTCAGCCATCATCGTAACTCCAGTACTGCCATTAATTATTTTTAAAGCAGAGGACTTAGAAGTGATCCTGGATGGATTCAACGATTTAGAATCTTCATGCACCAAGACAAAAATTTTTATTCTGGGCAAGCCCAGGTGTTTTCAGTAGTGTGCCAGTTGTTTGTTAGGGGATTACATACTGATTTGTTAGCCACCAAAGGATGTTTTTTTCCCCAAAATAGTCGTCCCAACAAGTGTAATGAACTTTTCACAAAAAGCAAATAGATTATGTATTCCATTTTGAATGATGGTTTTCGATCTCAACAGAAAAGGAGCCCCAGTGTTGCAGAATTTGCCCATAGTCGGAAATCTCAGCATGGTTTGTGATTTCGCGTATTTGTCTCAAGTAATCCCTAATGTGACCTTAATCTCAAATTCCAGGGGGTCTTTTCTCATATGGCCAGAACGGAGTTTATTTTCATCTGAACCAATTTTTGAAATCACCATAGAGATAAGACTGATGTTTAATAATTACCGCTTCAGAAATTGTTCTACGTTGATCTGTTTTATGATCCCTTTCTAAAATGGCTTCATTTTGTCAGAATATTTCTGTAATTCTTTAAAATACTTGCTTTGAATGTGTCAGTTTAGCCACAAGAGCTGTGTGGGTCTCCAGTTGATAACTTTAATAGGCAATACTTTTCTATTAAAATTTTAAAATTAATTTCAGGTGTATAAAACAAAACAATGATCAGACATCTATACCCCTCACAAGGTGATCACCCCAAGAAAGTTTACCACCCTTCTGACACCGTACATAGCAATTACAACACCATTGACTGTTCCCTAGTCTGTACATCCTGTGACTACATTTGTAAATATTTTTAATTGATATTCAACATTATTACTTTCAGGTGTATGGCACAGTAGTTAGGCATTTATATAATGTATATAGTGACCCCCCCGCTATTACCCATCTGATACTCTATATAGTCTACAACATTATTAACTATATTCCACATACTGTGTTTCACATCCCTGTGACTAACACTACCAATTTGTATTTCCTAATAGCTAGTCACCTTTTTCCCCCACCCACCCATCCCCACTCCCATCTAGTGACCATCTTCGGTTCATGCATCTATATGAGTCTCTTTGTTTTGCTCATTTATACTGTTATTTAGATTCCACCTATGTGATTATATGGGATTTGTCTTTCTCTGATTTATTTCTCATAGCATAATATTCTCTAGGTCAAGCTTGGCCAACCTGCAGCCCAACACAAATTTGTAAACTGAAAAAGCGATGTTTCTGCAACTTTTTTCTTTTTTTAGCTCATCAGCTTTTGTAGTGTGAGTGTATTTTGTGTGTGGTCCAAGACAATTCTTCCAGTGTGGCCCAGGGAAGCCAGAAGGTTGTACACCCCTGCTCTATGTCCCTCCCCTGCCATGTAGTTACAAATAGTAAGATTAAATTCATTTTTATGGCAGAGAACTCATAGAAATGTACCACGATTTCTTTATCCAGTCATCATCTATTGATGGACATCGCAGTTGTTGCCATATCTTGGCTATTGTGAATAGCACTGCAGTAAACGTAAGGATGTGTATATTTTTTCAAATTAGTGTTTTGGATTTCTTTGGATACTCAGGTGTGGAATGGCTGGGTTATAAAGTAATTATATTTTTAATTTTTTGAAGAACCTCCAGTTTTCCACTGTGGTTGCACCAATTTGAAACTCCACCCTCAGTGTACAGGGTTCCTTTCTCCACACCCTCACCCACACTTTTGTGTGGGTGACAGCCATCCTTATGGGTTGTCTGCGCATTTCCCGGATGATGCATGATGTTGAGCATTTTTTGTCTAGTGGCCACCTCTATGTCCTCTTTGAAGAAGTGTCTGTTCATGTCCTCTGTCCAGTTTTTACTTGGATTTTTGGTTATTTGGTGTTGAGTTCAATGAGTTTTGTTTTTTTTTAATATATAAATTTTGGATATTAACCCCTATTGAAGTATTGTTGGCAAATTCTCCTTTGCAACAGGAGGGTATCTTTGTTTTGTTTGTTTTCTTCATTTTGTTGATGGTGTTCTTTGCTGTGAAAAAACTTTAGTTTGACATAGTTTCATTTGTTTCTTTTTTCTGTTGTTTCCCTTGCCCTAAGGGAGAGATCAGTAAAAATACTTAGGGTAATTGATGTCTGAGAGTTTACTTCCTATACTTCAGGAATTTTATGGTTTCGGGTCTTATATTTATGTCTTTAATCCAGTTTGAGTTTATTCTTGTGCGTGGCATAAGAAGGTGGTCCAGTTTCATTTGTTGGCACATAACTGTCCGGTTTTCCCAGCGCCATTTATTGAATAGACTGTCTTTATCCCAATGTATATTCTTGCTTCCTTTGCCATAGATTAAACAGCCATATAGACATGGCTTTATTTCTTGGCTATTGTGTTCCATTGATCTATGTGTCTGTTTTTTTGCCAATATGATGCTGTTTTGATTACTATGGCTTATAGTGTAATTTGATATCTGGTAGCGTGATACCTCCAGCTTTGTTCTTTCTCAGGATTGCCCTGGCTATTTGGTTTTTTTTTATGGTTCCATATAAATTTTAGGATTATTTGTTCTATTTCTGTGAAAAATGCCATTGGTATTTTGATAGAGGTTGTATAGAATCTGTAGATTGCTTTGGGTTGTGTGGACATTTTAACTATATTCTTCCTATCTATACGCACAGTATATGTTTCCATTAATTTGTATCTTTAATTTCTCTCTTCAATGTCCTATAATTTTCTATATATAGGTCTTTTACTTCCTTGCTTAAATTTATTCCTAAGTATTTTTTTTTATGCAATTGTAAGTGGGTGTTTCTTCTTAATTTTTCTTTCTGATAATTTGTTATTGGTGTATAAAAAAATGCAGCCAATTTCTGAGTATTAATTTTATATTCTGCTACTTTACTAAAATTCATTTATCAGTTCTAATAGTTTTTTGGTGGAATCTTTGGGGTCCTGTATATCTAATATATATCTGCAAATACTGACAATTTTACTTCTTCCCATTTGGATGCCTTTTATTTCTTTTCCTTGTCTGGTTGCTGTTCCTAGAACTTCCAGTACTATGTTGAATAAAAGTGGTGACAGTGGGCATCCTTGTCTTGTTTCTGATTTTAAGGGGATGCTTTTAGCTTTTTCCTCCTGAGTATATTATTAATAGGTGTGGGTTTGTCTATATGGCCTTTATTATGTTGAGATATGTTCCCTCTATTCCCACTTTGCTGAGAGTTTTTATCATAAACGGATGCTGGGTTTTATCAGATGCGTTTTCTGCATCTATTAATATGGCCATATGATTTTTATTTTTCATTTTATGTGGTGTATCACATTATTTGATTTGCAGATATTGAACCATCTTGCATCCCAGGAATAAACCCCAAGTGGTATATGATCTTTTTTATGTATTGTGAATTCAGCTGGCTAATATTTTGTTGAGGATTTTTACGTTTCACTAGGAACATCAGCCTATAGTTTTTCTGTAATGTCTTTGCCTGGTTTTGAAATCAGGGTCATGGTGGCCTCATAGCGTTTGGGGGCCTTCCCAACTCTTGGATTTCTTGGAATAGTGTGAGGAGAGTAAGTATTAATTCTTTCTTGTATGTTTGGTAAAATTTACCTGTGAAACCATCTGGTCCGGGACTTTTGTTTGTTGGGAGCTTGTTGACTGCTAATTTTATTTCATTGGTAGTCATTGGTTCAGATTTTCTGTTTCTTCTTGATTCAACCTTGGAAGGTTGTATGCTTCTAGGAACTTACGTATCCATTTCTTCCAGATTGTCTAATTGGCTGGTGTTTAGTTGCTCGTAGTAGTTATATTATATTTGTATTTCGGTGGTGTCTGTTGTCACTTCTCTTTCATGTCTAATTTTATTTACTTGGGTCCTCTGTCTCAATAAGTCTAGTTAAGGGTTTGTCAAAAAACCAGGTCTCGGCTTCATTGACATAAGACACCCAGCTCTCCCCCATCCCGCTGTCACCTAGGACACTATCTGTAAGACCCCCGAGGCCTTCCTGGGTACACACGCTCCACCACTGGGCTGAACCTGCAGCCCCACGAGGAAGGAATGTGTTTGCCTCCATTTGGTGACAACCACGTGGCGCCATAGCAAGGTTAGGAAGAACATCCTTGGTCACACACTACAAGCAGGCTGGACCTGAGCCCAGCAGTCAGGTCTCAGGGTTTTCACGCCACACGCCACGCCCTGTCGTCATCATAGCAATACAATAACTTGCACAAAGATGGAAGCTGATCGCTAACCTGGCAAAGCCCCAGCGGCTAGCTTTTGAATTCAGATAGTTGGTGACCTGACAGTGCCGGCTGTGCGAGTCCTGCGCTCAGGCTGCTTGCCGCCCTCCTCTCTTCACCACAACGCTGCCCTCGAGCCTAAATTCCAGGAAAGCAGGCCTTGCAAAATGCACGAAAGTTTTAACCAACCCATTTCCCGGACAGGTAGGTAGGTGCACAGCGGAACGCCTAGGCGCTTGAACTGGCTCAGGGAACAGAGACGCGAAGGCGCCGGCGGCTCGGCCGCTGCCCTCCAGGGGGCGCTGGAAAGCCGCCGTGCGTCCCAAAGCGCAGGCGCCCCAGCGTGGCCTCCCCCGGAGGTTACAGAGCACCGAGAAAAACGTTCTCTCGGTGGCTAGAGAAGCACTTCCTAGGCACCGCCCAGGCCGCCGCGCGCGAGCACCGTTCACTTCCGCTTCCGCTCCCTTTCCGGAAGTGGTTTTCCGAGGCGGCGTGGGGTTGGTGAATCGGGTCTTTGTCAGCTTCCGCCATGGCGTACCGTGGCCAGGGCCAGAAGGTGCAGAAAGTGATGGTGCAGCCCATCGTATCCTGCGCGTGGTGCCGGGGCCGGGAGGCTCGGGGCGGGAATGGGGGCCAACAGGCAGGCCTGGGGGGGCGGTGTGCGGACCCGCATCCCGTGAGCCCCTGGGGCTCCGGGGCCCGTAGAAAGCGCGGGCCGCCACGGGAGGGAGCGGGCTCGGGGCCGGCGGGGGGTGGGCGCCCCTCGGTTACGCCCTGAGTGCAAGCGGGAGGGGTCGGGCTCCGGACGAGGAAGATGGGGACGCCTCGGAAGTCCCCGAGAATGAGGGGATTCCGCGGAGCGTTTGGGGAGCCCCCGATGAGTGCCCCGTTAGGCCCCCCTTCGTGGCGTGGGCACCGGACCTCGCGTTCCGAAAACACGGGCGCGATGGGGTAGGAGCAAGCCGCCCCGGGGCGCGGACTCAGTGCGCGACATTATCCCTTAACCGTCGATGCAGAACCTCATCTTCAGATACTTGCAAAATGTACGTAAGTCCTTCGCTGTCAAGTCGCTTCATAATGACTTTTTTTTTTCTTTTTTTTTTTTTTTAAGGAAAAGGCGAAATGGTTTGGCTGTTTGGTCATTCTGTTGGGTCAGGGTTCTAGAGTTAAAAACCGGTGAAGTTGTGGAGGTCGGAGGGGTATTTGAGGGGAAGGGGACAAGGACAGCTCATGTCAAGGTGGTGTGTGGTCCCGCCAGCTGCGAGCAGGTGAAGAATTACGTCCTTACTTTGCAGGAACAAGGGTACTCATTTCAAAAAGCAGTCACTTGCAGGCATGACTGGTGTCTGGGGATTGCTGCTTTTGTTGGTAGTGACAATGCCCAGAACATTGGCACTATTGCATCTTCTAACCCCTGTCAAGAAACATGGAAAGAAAAAAGCCAATGAAACGACCTGGGAGAAAATATATAGAAAAGATACTTAAGAGAGAGGGGAGAATAGGTTGGGAGGATTTAATGGCAGCCTGCTTTCCCATGAGGGGATTTTTAGCAACTGAAATTGTGAGTTGGCAGGACAGTGTTTAAATTATATCTGAAAGCTGCACAGTGGCAGTATCGTAGCCAATGAGGTTTATCCGAGGCGCTATTATTGCTAATTAAATTATATCTGAAAGCAAATGAACTAACTGTTGCCCTGACAAATTTTACTTTGTGACAGCATACTTGGAAAACATTAATTTCAAGCCATTGTAATTTGTAGCTATCAGAATTGAGGGTCTGCCCCCTGGTTGTTAGGTGGGAGACGTGGAAAACTGAAACTAGAGAAGGCTGCATTGGAGCCAGGGTTTGCTCTATAGCAGATAAAGAAGAAGCCCTTGGTTGAAAGGATTGAAACGAAGCAATAAGAAATATGGTTGACGCCCAAGATCACAGGAAGATTAAGTTTGTCTCAGTGTAGCATCTATTAAATGGGAATCTTTCTTGGCAAGTAACTAGTCTTGGTTACCAGTTCCAAGCTATGAGGCAAATGGGTAAATTCTCGGCTTGTATTTTTTAATTTTTTTTTCGGAGCCATGTTTTTCTGTTGTTTGACCCAAGTGATTGGATTTTGTGTGCTTCATTTTTAACGTTTGTGTTTTCATGATGATTTCAGAGATCTCGGATTCAAGTGTGGCTTTATGAGCAAGTGAATATGCGGATAGAGGGCTGCATCATTGTGAGTACACAGGATAATTTATCTCAGAGCAGATTGTTAGAGAAATAGATCTCAGAAAGTGGCCGGCCAGAGCAATGTACATACAAAGACCAGCCCACAGAGAGCTCCTCTGGGCCACTGTCCTTGTCTGTTCCACTTGATAGGGCCTGGTTAATTGTCATGAAATAAAGGGGAAATTAATTTTCCAAAACAATTTAAATAACAGTGTTAGTATTTGAAGGCGGGGGACAAAAGAATAAAATTAGAGTGGGGTGAGGATTAATGAAGTGGTAGCTCTGGGTTAGGTGGCACCTGAGAGCTTGGAGCGGGAAGTGAAATAAGACTTAGAGGATGGCGGGATACCCTAAATCAGGGGTGTCCCAGCCTTCTGGCTTCCCTGGGCCACATGGGAAGAAGAATTGTCTTGGGCCACACATACAATACACTAACAATAACTGATGAGCTAAAAAAAAAAAAAAAATCATAACTTTTTAAGAAAATTTATGAATTTGTGTTTGGCCGCATTTAAAGCCATTCTGGGCCACATGCGGCCTGTGGACAAACTTGCCTTAAGTAATGTTTTAAAGAAAGATGAAAAACAGCCAAGAGTATTGATAGGTACTTAGGTGTGCCTTTAGACATCACAGATTTCCTCAGTAACGTCACCTGCCCTGGTTACAGTTGGAAAACAAGAGTGATGGTTAGTGGTGACGGTTTGGGGAGGGCCGTGGGGCCGGAAGTGGCAGAAGCTAATTCATTCCTGTACATACATCCTCTGTAGTGGCGGGTTATAAAAGACAGAGTGGTTCCTCATCTTAGCTAATAACATCGCAAGTCTGAAAGTTCCAGAGGTAATGGGTGCATTTTGACTTTTACCTAAAAAGAGGCTGAGAGTGGGCGGTGATGTTCAGTTGGAGGGGGCGGGTGAATCTGAAGTTTGCTGGCATCTCTGTCAGTAGGTACATTTATTTAGAGTGGTTTGCATGTGGTCTTACCTGAAGATGACAGTCATTGACTTGTTTTTCTAGGGTTTCGATGAGTATATGAACCTCGTATTAGATGATGCAGAAGAGATTCATTCTAAAACAAAATCCAGAAAACAGCTGGGTAAGAATATGGATCATCTTAAAAGAATTTCAGGGATTGTTATTTGTGTGTAAATTTAGTTTGCACTTGAGAAGTTATTGGGGTGGTGGGGGTAACAGTCTGCCACTCTCTCCTCACCCCACTGTGCTTCCACTTGTGTCTCTCCACTCAGCTCTCACCAGGGTCCCCAGGGCCTGATGGTGTTCAGTTAAATGACCAGTACTTGTCCTCATTTTACTGAACTCGGCAGCTTTGGGGACAGGCCACTCCCTCCTCAGACCACTTGTGTTCCCTCGGCTCTGGGGTACGGTCCTCGGGTTTTCAGTTTTCATTGCCAGTGACGCCTTTTCGTTCTTGCTTCACATGTTCCTTCTGCGGGACCCAGCCACTAACTGTCTTCAGAGTCTGCAGAGACTACTCGTAAAATAACATTGCTCTGCCTTCATTAGGCTACTGCTCTAAATGCGCATAGGTTCCAACGTGCACAGCCTTTCAGTATGTGGCTGTTTGAAAGTGCTCAAGAACAGTTCAAAATTCTGAGGCTAAAAGCTTGTCTGAATGGCTGTTAATAGCTCTTTATTTTTGATGTGTTGCAGGTCGGATCATGCTAAAAGGAGATAACATTACTCTGCTCCAAAGTGTTTCCAACTAGGAATGACTGATGAAGGAAGCAACACAGTCGTGTTTAGATGTTCTTGCTGTGGATATTTCTGAAACGTTTATTCCTGTTTCCTTAGTTAATCTTATGTTATTACCAGATGCACCAAATGCCAATAAAGGCTGTGAGATTGTTTTTATTAAAAAGGAACACACATGGTTCTTCCAGCGCAGTGGCAGAGACCTGTTACATGGTGGCACCACTGGCTGTTGGAATTGTAAACCTCCCTGAGGTCCCTGAGGTGGCCGTTGGTGGAGGGCATTGGATTTTCACAGCTCCTGATGGGTGGGTTCCTCGGGGGAAGAGCAGGAGGTTACCTGTCGGGTGAGTTTAAGCTGTTGGGTGGTGGAGACAGGCAGGGTTCCCACAATAAAGTCTGACACTCCTGGATCCACGAGTCTAGTCCTGGAAGCCGGGACACCAGGGAGCTGACGTTGTAAAGCCCAGTCACTAGGTCTTTGAACTCTTCTCACTAAGAGTGGGACAGGCAGAGAATGGGGCGCCTTAACAGTACGTTGAAAGGGCTCTGTGAAGCTGACAGCAGCAGCCTGGGATGGGCGACCTGAAAGGCGAGGCGCCCCCTCTGGTAGACAAGGCCGGTTCAAACGCCCCCCGCCCGGTAACCAAGTGTCCTCATTGAACCTCCCCCACCTCAGCGGGGTGGCTCTGGTCAGAATTCTGTTAATGGTTGAGCGTCTGTTCGGCACACATTTGAATAAATACAATGAAACGCAAACAGCTTCAGTGCTAAGTGCTGTGTGAATTAGATGTTGAAAGATGAGAAGGCCTGAAATTCTGGTAACGGCAGGATTATTAAGGGCAGGTGTGGAAGGAGCAAGTCGGCTTCCTGCTTCTGCGCCTGTGCCGGAGATTTGTAGGTGAGTGGAAATCAGTCCCACTTAGAATTTGGCATTCAAGCTGTTCTGTTTGAGCCTGTGCTTTTTTGGTAACTGAAGGAAAGGGCCGCTTGGGCTCTTTGCGTATGAAATTCGGGGAGCTGGGCAGCAGGGGGCGTCGGGGCCCCGCCACTGCCCCTGGCTCACAGGGGAGCCGCTTTCAGAGCAGAGCCCAGGCGGCCGCTTTGGCACCAGAAAGCTGGGAGGAGGAATGCGCTGGAGCCTATGGTGCCCCCCTGTGTGGCCTGCGCTCTGCTGCCCTGGGTGAGCTCGGGGGCCGAGGGGTGCTCTTGAGGCTGTACCTTATCGCACTCGATTTGCTCCCCGCAGTCGGGATTTGTGTCACAGGAGGCTGGCGCTGGCCTCGTGACGGCTGTGGGGACGCCCTGCAGCAGACACGGCTGCCTCTCCCTGCCGGTTTCCCAGGGGCTCTGGCTGACCCCCCACCCTGAACTCTTGTAACCCGGAAGGGGCGAGGGGAGGAAAGAGGCGCTGAGAGCGCTGAGGTGGGCTCGGTGTGAGTACCGGAAGACGACAAGCGTTTGAAAACCCGAGGGCTTGTGTTTGCAGCCGCCGGTCATCACTGCGCCACGTTGGCCAGTGTGACGGGGAGAGGGGCTCTCCAGTGGACATGACAGTCCTGGCCAGGGGCGGCCGGAGCGCCTCCAGGCGGAAGCCTCCCAGGCAGCCGCCTGTTAGCTGAGCCACACAGGCGGGGCTGCTGCATTAATTACTCTGAAGTCGTCTCACCTGCCTGCTCCCGGCGCCTTTAGGGAAGCGAGGAGACCGGGGTGAAACTCAGCCGAGCTTAAGTCGCGGGGTACCTAGCGTCTCAGTTTAAAGGTACAGCCAAATGGCATTTTTTTTTTAAGAGTATTAGTACACATTCATGATCAAAATGCAGACCGTACAGAAAGGTACAAAGTAGAAAACAAGAGTCCTTGTGCCTGCCTGCATTCTCCATAGGCAACCACTGTGAAGAGACGCTTACCCTGGTGTTTTTTTTTTTATTTTGGTCAAGTACACGTGCTATTTGCTGCCTTAAGGATATTTAAGTGTACAGATCAGTGATGTTAAATATATTCATGTTGATGTGCGGCCCGTCTGGGACGCTTTCAACTTGCAGAACTGAAACTCTACCCATCACACAGCTGCCCGCCGCCCCTCCCTCGGCCCCAGCGCCACTCTCTGTTTAGTTCTAAACATTCTGGCTATTAACCTCTTGTTAGATAAATGATTTGCACATATTTTCTCCCTTTTGGGGGTTGCCTTTTCACTGTCGTCTTGATGCCCAGTAGTTTTTACTTTTGACGTAATTCAGTGTCTTTTTCCTCTGTGGCCTGTGCTTCTGGGGTCTTCGCTGCTTTTACTATTTACGCAGACATGCTCTGCAGTGCGACTCTTACAGCCAAACAGGCGATTTCCACACTAGATAGCCGTGTTTAGTGATGTGTTCCATTGCATGAGTCTTTAAGTATCACCCCCTATTGATGGATGTTTTAGGCTATTTCCAGTTTTTTTGCTGTTAAAAGTTTTGTGATAACATCATTGTACCTGGTTTTGTCCACAAATTTTCTGTAAGATGAATTAAAAGTGGAATTGCTAGATCAAAGGATATACACGTTACACATACTCTATAAGTACTTTTAAATTGCCTTCCAAAGTACATATGAGAAAATTGTTTTCCTCATATAAGCCAACCATCCGGCATCAGTTTTTATGAAACAGACTTGCTGTGAAGCTACTATGAAACAACCGATCTCTGATGACTTTTGTACCACTGATTTAATCAACTCTGGAACTTGCCTATGACCAGATATGTTACGTGAGAGAATCAGTGTCCTGGCTGGGATTGGTGTTCCTTACAGCTGAGGCCTTGTAACTGAGAAGTGTCAGAACGGGTGCCTGTCTCAAGCCGTCGTAGGGGATTCGTTGTCCAGTGAAGAATGTTAAACGCCGTGGCCGAGAAAGTTGGCGATTGAAATGACAACCTTGGAATATTGGGGGGAACACAAGTGTTGTGACTGATTTTATTCAATCAAACAGTAAACTTCCTTCCCTAGTTAAGAAAGTAATTCCTGGGAGGGTGGGTCTTGGATGATCATTCCATGTCCATAGAAACTCGCGTCTGGAGCATGAGCGCATTCGCCTGGTCCCTGGGGCCATCCTGAGTTAGGTGTTTGCTAGGCTAGGCTGCTGCAGCCAGAAGCGGGGAGATACCTTGTGAGTAGGATGCAGCCCTGGCTGCACTGCTCTGTGGGAACTGGGATGTGGGGAACTGGTACCAAAATGCTGATACTGTGGCGAGCACCCTGATGTAATAAGCGCCCTCCTGGGACCCACAGTCTCCCATCACACCAGCACCCGTGACACTGTGGCCAACTTCCTAGCTTATAATTAGGGTAAGATTTCAGATTCCTCACTTTTGAATTCAGCTTATTCTTTGTCCCATCTCTGTCTATTTTTTGGTCTTCCTTTGGATTATTTTTATGATGATTCCATTTTATTTCTACTATTGGCTTATTAGCTACAGCCCAGTTAAAAAACTTTTACGATTCCCTAGGGTGTACAACATGAGTCTTTAATACCGGTACCCTCATGGTATTTTACTGTTTCCTGCACGGCCTAAGAGCCTCATGCCCCTGATTCCTCCCGTCCTGTGTGTTCTTTGTTATAGTTGTGGATGTGCTAACCACACCATAAGACGTCATCAGTATCTTTGCTTTAGACAGTCAGCTCTCAAGATTCACACTGTACCTGCGTGTCTGGTTGGGAAATCCCATCTTTTTTGTCTTAGGAATTTAAAAAAATGTGAATGTAAATTTTCACAGTGGAAGTAATTTTTCAGGCCATTCTTTCTTCTTTCTTTTTTTTTTTTAAAGATTTATTTATTTTATTCTTTTTGACAGAGAGAGAGAGAGACAGAGAGAGAACTGAACTGGGGAAACTCCCCAGTTCAGCATATGGGTCCGCACAGGCCGGGGCTGGGATTCGATCCTCAGTCCCCAGCACTGCAAAGTGAGCTCTCAACCCACTGAGCCATCCCGGCTTCCCCTCTTCTTTTTTTTTTTTTTATATTTATAGAGAGTAATTATTTTATCTTCAGTGCATATTTATTTCTATTTTACTTTTGACAGATAGAGAGAGAGACAGAGACAGAGACAGCTAGAGAACCGAACTGTGGGAACTCCCCAGTTCAGCACGTGGGTCCTGCCTGGGCCGGAGCCGGGATTCGATCCCCGGTCCCCGTGGCCTCAAAGCGAGCGCTCAACCCGCTGAGCCGTCCCGGCTTTCCCCCCCTCTTCTTTTTTTTAAGATTTATTTTTATTGTTTTTGACAGAGAGAGAGAGAGAGAGAGAGAGAGAGATACAGAGACAGAGAGAAGGGGGAGGGCCCAAAACAGTCTCCATAGTTGCACACCATTGGTTTTTCCACATAGTTTCATTGCACAGGTGGGCGTGGGGCTGCACAGGGTGGGAACTGGGCCGGGGCCTCACCCCAGTGAGAGCCAACCTGGGGGGCACTCCCCAGTTCAGCATATGGGGTCGCACAGGCCGAGGCCGGGATTCGATCCTCAGTCCCCAGGGTTCAAGGCGAGCGCTTAACCCACTGAGCCACCCTGGCTTCCCCTGAGCCAACTCTTATAAAAGAAGTGGAATTGTATTTTGACCAATGGGCTGAGACCTTCCTGTCCAATCAGAGCTGCACAGCTATATACTCATTTGCATATCTAACGGCCAATCAGAATGCAGAATTCTAACCAATCAAGACAGTGCTATTTGGACCAATCATATAATGCAAACTTGAATTCCTAATTTACATAAAAATGGACCAATCAAGGGAAAGCTGGGATGGCTCAGCGGGTTAAGCGCTTGCTTTGAAGCCCCGAGGACCTAAGATTGAATCCCGGCTCCGGCCCAGGTGGACCCACATGCTGAACCGGGGAGTTCCCACAGTTCAGTTCTCTCTCTGTCTCTATCTCTGTATCTCTCTCTCATTCTGTCAAAAATAAAATAAATAAATAAAAGGCAATAAAATAAATCTTAAAAAAAAATTATTTCATCAATTTATGCAGTGCTTATGTTACTAATAGAAGGCTTAAGAAGAAGCATTTAATTGTGGTAGAGTAGATTCTGATAAAAAAATAAATAAATAAATAAATAAATAAATGGACCAATCAGGGAACAGGGTCGGCACTGACTCTATATAAGCAGTCCTCCCTTTTATCTCAGGGAACACATGTCCAGAGACTACAGACTTTCTCCCTGCTTGAAGTTAGTGTCTTCTTCTACTGCACCCCACACTGGGGACGCCTATTGGACTTGGGTTGGTGGCAGCGCCCTCCTGTTGATGATCTATATGTTCTCTTTCCACAATACTTCTATTCAATGACGTGCACGGACGTTGTGGACCCTGAGAAAGGCGATACCCACCAAGAAGGGCTCCTGATGGCTAACTGGGCTCCCGTTTAAACGCAGAGCGTAGCTGCTGTTTCTATACGGGGCCTCACGTGGAAGCTGCACTTCAGGGAGAAGCCTGCATGGAACTGCCTACCTGCGCTGGGTTCCTGCCATCAGAACCAGCCCCTATAAGTGAGCTCCTGGAACTGTATTCCAACCCATAGGACCGAGACGGTCCCCATCCAATTGGAGCTGTGTGGCTGTATACTCACTGTCACCTTCACCAACCTATCAGAGTGGCTCCCTTCTGACCAATCAGGACAGTGCTCTGTGTTTTTGTTTTTTTAAACGATTTATTTTTTATTGTTTTTGACAAACAGAGAGACAGAGAGAAGGGGGAGGGCCCAGAACAATCCCCATAGTTGTACATCATCGGTTTTTCCACATGGTTTCATTCCACAGGTGGGCGTGGGGCTGCACAGGGCAAGAACTGGGCAGGTGTCTCACCCCGGTGAGAACCGAACTGGGGGGCACTCCCCAGTTCAGCATATTGGGCCCTGGCCGGGATGCGATCCTTGGTCCCCAGGGCTGCAAAGTGAGCGCTTAACCCACTGGGCCATCCCAGCTTACCCCAGGCTATTCTTTCTGAAGAGGTGTGGGCTTTCAGTTTTGTTTTGTTTTATCGAATGGCTCTCATGTTGGCTTCTCCGTGAAGTCCTTGCACACATAACCTGCCCAGCTCTCCTTAGAGGGAACCCCAGGGCTGACTGGCTTCTGGGTCGGCTACCCTTTAAGGTGGTGGCAGGATAAGTGTTGGGGAATGAGCAGCGGAAGGTCAGGGGTGGGCATTTCCTTTTCTCTTCATTTCCTCCCCACTGCCAAAGATACCGTATGCCCTGCTGCGTTCTTTATACCTCTTTTCTACTCGAGTGATCCTTTCTTCCAGGTTCCATTGTTAGAAATAGATGGTGACATTCAGAGATTTTTTAAATGTCACCCATAACCCATCACCATGCTTCCGTTTCCTGTGGTCCTTCAGGCTTCGTGCATGTTGCTCCACTGAGCTGACAGACTGTAATTTCTGAGACCTCTTATGTAGCTCAGCGCTGCATGGTTTATTTCTGATAAACTATACCGCACTGAACATCTTTCAGCATCTCTTGTGCCTCATAAGGTATATTTCCTAGATATCTTGTGATCATTTTGAAATATATTCAAAGAGTGAAACATGCTGTACACCGGAAATGAAAATAATGTCAATTATACCTCCATTTTTAAAAACATGTATACCATTTAAAATGGGATAAAAAAAATGTAAAAGATATGTTCAAATTTTACTTTTTTTACTACTAGGAATTGTTTTATTTATTAGTTTCATGTGTACAAGGGAATATAATGCTTGGGCATTTACAGGTCTGTTTCCCATCTGATTCCTTACATAGTGTTACAATACCATCTACTGTACTCTACAGCTCATGACTATATATAAGGGTATCCCAAAATTTATGCAAGATTTGAATTTTGCATCATTTGTGTGGTAAAGTGTTGCCAATGGAAAAAAAAAAAAGACAGCGTGACAGCTGACAGTTCAGGGTTATGAAAAACGGAGGCTACACGGAAGAACAACGCGTTTTCATTGTTGAGCAATATTTTTTAAATAATGAAAATAGAAAACCTGTGTTTTCTATCAAAATTACTTCTTGCATGAATTTTGGGACACCCTTTACATACATATTTGGGTAATAGTTGACATTCGGCATGATTTTATTTTGTATTAGTTTCAGGTGTACAGCAGAGCGTGTGGCATCTGTATAATTTACCAAGTGCTCCCCCGATGGGTCCAGTGCCCACCTGGCACCATGCACAGCATTTTCAACATTGACTGTATTACCCATACTGCACCTCACATCCCGGGAAGCAGCATGTGACCGCCAATTTGATTTTCCTGCCCCTCCTCCCATCTGATGCTGTCAATTTGTTCTCTGTCTCAATGAGTTTGTCTCTGTTTTGATTGTTCATTTATTGTTCTTTAGATTCCACATATAAGTGAGATCATAAGGTATTTGTTTTTCTCAATCTGGCTTATTTTGCTTAGCATGATAAGTTACAGCTCCATCCATATTGTTGCAAATGATATGATGGCATTCTTTTTCATGGCCGAGTAATATTCCACTGTTTGGACATTTTAAATGACATATATGGCTTGCATTCTGTGTCTGTTGAACACTTTGGCCTAGATTGTGTGTGACTTGAGTTGAGAAAACCATCCCTATAGCTCTACATTGTTGCAAGCACAGATAAAAGCAGTACCTCAAGTCCCTGAGATGAACGTTCCATGTCAGGGCTGTGCGGGCAGGAGCCGGAGAGCCATGCAGGACCAGCTGCTTAGAGGCAAAAGGTGGGCACTGCAGGGGTCACTGCTTACAAGCAGCTGCTGCCCCATGTACAGAACGGGGACCCCAGATGACCACCCACAGCCATGCTCTCCAGCTATCCCAGGAAGCTCACTTGTTAGAAGAGTAAACATGGCAGCATTCCACTGTCAGGTGTCCCCTCCTGTTAGAGCTTTCCCTCTTTCCGATAAACTTCTGCTTAACCTTTAAGAAAGAAAAGTAAATATGAAAGTTCAAAAACCAAAAGGATAAAATTAGTGAAACAAAAATGACTGCTGATATGAGAACAGAAGAATTAAAAATAAAAAAAAATCAGAATTCAAAAGGAAAACAGTTACCTCTAAACCAAGAGCTTTAAATATGCCCATGAATTCCCCTCCACCCCAATGCTAAATACTGGAGCCACAGACTGATCTAAAGTTATATTTATAAAGTTTTTATTTATTAATTTTTTGACAGAGAGAGATACAGAGACAGAGAGAGAACTGAACTGGGGGCACTCCCCAGTTCAGCATATGGTTCTGCATGGGCCGGGGCTGGGGCTCAATCCTCGGTCCCCGGCGCTGCAAAGTGAGCACTTAACCCACTGAGCCATCCTGGCTTCCCCTAAAGTTATATTTAAAACGTGGGGAGAACATGCATTTTTTTTAGGGGAATATAGTCAATAACTTCCATCACATTTGCAGAACCCCCAACAGGTTTATAATCGTAACTACAAAAATAAAACATGAAACTTCTGCTCCAGATGGAATAAGAGGAACCACATTTGCCCTCATCAGAAAAGCCAAGTGTCTGGACAGAACACACGACACAGTGGGTTTCAGACACTGGACAACCGTAAGCCCACAGATGCCAGAATCACACCCGAGCACATAATTCTCAGTCTCCTCCGGGACCGGCCTTGACGGAGCTCCCCAGGGCCACTTGCTTTTGCTGCTGCTCTGTGCACCTCAGGGCATCCTGGCGCTGGGACCACTTGCAACCTATCACTCGGTCATAGATTCTTTCCCTGCGTCCAGGTTGTACAGCACATATCTGGGCTGCAGACCTGCAGTACTAGTCCCACTTGCTTCAGGGGATAGAATCTCCCCTTTTCCAACTCAACACCCGATTTTGAGGTGAGCGTGTCTTGTCCCCTGGTGGTGACGTTAGGGTGGGGAAAGGGACGATTTCTAAGTGTGACACGTGGAGACTGCGCTGTAGGGGGGGTAGAGTCCACGGTACACACTTCTGCTGGTTTCTCAGCGCTGTCTATCAAGATGGAACCTTAAGCTCTTCCGGCGTTGGCCATTAGCTTCCATATTTCACTTCTTTCTCACTGGGTCACATTTCATTATTCAAAATACACATTTTTTTTTCTTTTCCACATTTGAACGTCTCTGAAATCGGTATGCATCTGACATGGATGGCATCCTACTGACCCTGTCAGCCAGGGCTGGACGGGGCATAGTGTGTTGTTCACGTGTGTAGCCAAGTCAGGCACCAGCACTGGCTGGGGGCACAACAGTGGCTTCCAAGGACATCTTGAGGCTGGTGGTGGAGCAAGTGGCTGTGGAGCAGAGCTGTCCTGAGTCCATCACTTTCAGCAACCCTCCTGGACCATGAGTCCCAAGCAGGTGAATTCTGTGCCATTGCAAAGCCAGGCTGAGGAGCCCAGAGTCAAGAGCTATTCATTCTTCCCAGGACTATTTCATGAATTAACACCTCATTAATGTCCCTGATGGCTCAGCGCCAGGCGTAGAAAGAAGCGGAAGATTAAATGGGAGGAAGTTGTAGGCATCTCAAAAGGGGTTTATTTTCATGTATATTTTACTATTTATGCGTCCGCAAGAGTCTTAGGTGCTCAAGATAGGTGACAAAGACTAAAAGCTCTTCAGTAAGTAGAAAGCATGATGTCATAGTTTGACAGCATTTTTTCTTAGTAGTAAATAAAGTCTTAGTATCTCTTTCAACCAGTGGTGCTGCCGCAGAATAGATTAATCTTTTCTCTCTTACCAGCTTCTGAGTATATTTGGGACGTAAAACATTCAGTGACTCTAGTTGCCCTGAGCAGGTAATTTAGCCGTCTCACGCCTGCTCCGCTATCCTACCAGAAATGTAAGTCTTTATAATCAGAAAACATAATTTCCAAAAAAAATTGTTTGGTTTTTGAGAGAGTCAGGAGAGAGAAAGAGAACTGAAGAAAAGAACGTTCTTTAGGATAGGGACAATCTTAGCATGCTTGTGTGTCACTTGCCTCCCTGTTTGTATTTTCTCTCTTAATTGGATTGGCTGGAGGCTTGTCTATTTCATAACGTTTGCATGATCAAATTGTTTTTATTCTCTAATTATGTCTTGGTCTTAATTTTCCCATTCTTCTATTGTAAGGTGACCAGACGTCCCGCTTTTGGCGGGACAGTCCCGATTTTTAACAATTTGTCCCGCGGCATTTTAAAAGTCCCGATTTTTGGAAAGAATGCATGACAAGCTAAGGAACAGCGGGAGATAGACCAAATTTTTAATCAAGAACCCCCTCCCCCCTGGTCAATGGTGTCCCACTTTACCAATGTTAAAATCTGGTCACCTTATTCTATTTACTTTCAGGGATTTTTCTTGTTGCTTCTTACAGAATCGTTTTCTCTCAAGAAATATATTTCAAACTATACGTTTTCCTCCAAATAGTGCTTTGAATTTTTCACAAAAATGTGTGCAGGTTGGCATTCTTTTGGTATTATTTCAAAAATATGTCACTAATGGTAATTACTGATATTTTCCATACATTTTTATAGCCTACAAAAACACTGTTTTCACACTTTTTGTCCAAATTCTAATTTGTGGATACTTGTTTACTTTATAGGTGATTGGGAACTATTTATAAGAATACATTTATGCCATTAATATTTAATTGTTAACATAAAATATAGCCCATAGGTTTTCCTTTGTCTTTAATGAGTTTTTTCTCCATAACTTAGGATGCCCAATTTCTGTACATGAGCATGTGCAGCCATTTTTTGTAGACTATGCAATCTGGAACGTTTTGCGTTATGAATTATGTTATTTCCTCCATGCTTTTGTATATTATCTGCTTCCTCCATCGCTGATCTTAGAGACTTAAACTCTCCCACTATAGCTGCATTTTTATCATATTCTCATTACAGGCCTATCAGTCTACATTATATTGGTCCATTATCGATTCCTTATTGTATTTTCATTATTGCCTTTCTTATATACAAGTCCACCTGCCTGAAGTGCTTATTTGCCCTGAGTTGCACGTTATCCGGCATTAACACCGTTGTCACTGCCTGTTTTTCATGAGCTTAGTTTCTCTTCGCCCGTTCTCTGGTGTTTAGCCTTTCTAGGCCTTCGGCTCTTACACACACTAGGAACACACTATTTGATTGGTTAATTTGTGCTATTTTCCTTCTAACAGCAGGGCCTGCACTGTTCACAATGTTCTCCCTGTTGCCCTGCTTGTCCTCTCCGATTCGTGCCGCTCACTTAAGTCCAGGAACCTCACCTAAAATGGCGGCGGGAGGCCGGAAGGAGGAGCTCGCAGGCCGCCGCCTCCACGTCAATCACACACCCCGGCCGGAAGAGACCACCTTGCTTTCCCAGGTGTCTCTCTTTCACCAGCCCAGCAGGCAGATGGAAGATATTCTCTTCTCCCAGCAACAAGCCCAGCCAATGGGAACCATTGAAACTCAGCCAATGAGAAGCCACCACTTCCTCTGACCACTCTCCTCCAACAGACTTTCGTTCAAAGCCCCGCCTCCCAACTTCCGCCCTTGTGTCTGCGGTGCCCCCTCGCTGGGCTTCCCGATGGTTTTTCGCTGATCGTGCTTTTCCTGACTAGCAGTTCCCTGCTGTTGCCAAATAAACCCTTTTTTGCAGGTGTAAATAACTGGCTACCGGTAGTTAATGTTTAAGGTCAACACTCCCTGTTATTTGTTTAGTTCTGACTTTCTTATGGCTTTTCCTTTGTTTCCTTTTGTCTTTTAAATGAACGTGGCAGGGAAACTTAGCTTACACAACATATTTAAGTTTGTCCCTAGATCCCAAAAGCCAGGAATCTGGGAGTGGTTTCGCGGGACGGGTCTTGCGCAGGGTCTGCAGTGAGGCTGCGGTGTAATGGGCCTAATGTCGCCTGGTGTCTCCTCACACGTGGCCGGGGCTGCCCCGTTCGCCCCTGAGCTCGCCCCGAGCTCGCCCCGAGCTCGCCCCAAGCTCGCCCCAAGCTCGCCCCAAGCTCGCCGGCATAGCTCTGGTCCAAAGGCCTGAGTCTGCCGGTGTCGGCTCCTGCAGGTCTTACCACGCGGGTCTATGCACAGGACCCTCAGCTCAGAGCAGCTGGCCGCCCCCAGAGCAGAGGCGGGGTCGGGATGGAAGCCCCGTGCCTTTCATCCCTAAAAATGACATCCTATCCTGCGTCCCAACCCTAGTGCAGCATGATAACCGACAACACAGGAATGTAATTACCAGTAAGCTTATCTTGGAGGCGGCTGATGACCTCAAACACTGCATTTTTTACTCCCTGGGGGCTATCTTCAGTTCAAAAACATCCTTAACTCTCTATTTACCAATTTATAGGTACCTAATAAAAAATAGCTTGGGTTAACAAATGAGAAGCCGTTTTGTATGTCTGGCTTCTTTACCTGATGATTTCTTCATACTTTCTCCTTTATTAACTTAGGAGGTTTTATAATTCCTAAAGTCAGTCTTCTGTGAGGGCTGTCTGGAAAAAATCTAGCCATAAGTGCCTCTATCTTTCATATTTCGTGGCTGGATCCTTTGTGGACAGCTCGTGGATATGGATAGATTCATTGCAAGCAACCGGCTTTTGCATTTGGTGGCTAGAAAAGTTCAAACCCAGAGATCAAGCCATCTGGAAGGCCAGGCTAGAACTCTTGCAACTTGAAGGTTCAGTCCCTAAATGGAATTTCTAGTTGGTTCTGCTCTGAAATGTTTTCAACTGGTCGAATCAGGCCCACCCGGATTATCTTCGATAATCTCCTTAAAGTGGACTGATTGTGAGCGCTAGTCACCTCCTCAAAATGCCTTCAAAGCCATGCCTGACGTCCTGTGTGATTGAGTAACTGCAGGGCACAGCCCAGCCACCTCAACATGTAGCAACACACCACTTTCCTTCAAAATCGCTTTTCTTCTTCACACGGCAGCTTACAGATCATATGGCGCCCTGGAAGATGCCAAATATGTGACGCGTGTGCCTCCTAGATTTTATGAACACTGTGTAAAACAAATATATCTGTATAGTCTTTGGACGCAAGACGACAGAGGAAACGAGGATATAGATACAGTCCGGTGTGTAGAAAAGCATGGGACAGATTTAAGCTGTGGGTTCTAAATCTTTTCCAAGAAGTCAAGAGAAGCAAGCTAGGTGTCCCGACCGCCCGGGCCCTTCCTGCTTCCGGCTATTCCACCCTCATCAGACCCCTGTAGCTTCCCTCACTCGTGCGTAGGCAGCCCATAGTCCACCTTTCCTGTCTGCACCACAATTCTGTCTCTCATTGGACCCTCGCCCCAGTCCCGCCCATTCTCAGCCCTGTGCCCCTGTGAAAGCCTTCAGCATTGATGTAGCCCGAACCCTAGACTATCTTTCCGTTTGTTACCTTTATTTAATGATGATCATGTGGCTCATACGGGTGGCAAGGGTGACAGGCATTGGCACTATGTAAGAATTTTCTGAGAATAATAAACTTGGAGCAGCGGTGACTCTAAGAACGTAAAAACGCTAACTGTAAAATCCTAACGAATGAAGTTGCTTGGAAAAACTGCTATGGTATTGTTGCTTGGAAATTTGTCTTAAAAACATCTGTAGGGGGAAGCCAGGATGGCTCAGTGGGTTAAGCGCTCACTTTGCAGCCCCAGAGACCAAGGAT